>JAJJWW010002956.1:0-83210 GCA_023531295.1 Papaver armeniacum
TCTCTCTTGCAACGGGCTTGGAGCCGCAGATCATAATCATCGAGATGGGATCCCCTTCTAGCTTCTACCCACATCAAAGATGCTATTTAGGGAGCTTCTCGGGTCATCCGATGACTCTCTGAGGTGTTTCAAACAGACACGTAAAACGACTTTATTTAAGCGGAAAACTTGAAAATGGAGACTTCCGGTTTAAAACACAAAACGACCTCATATCAGCTCGACACGAAGATAACAAAACGAAGGTAACTAGTAAGAACGCAAGGCTAACTTCATCAATTTTGACAAGATGTTGCTACTACCAAAGCAAGAACACAAAGTTAACCTCTATCAATTCAACAAGGCGTTACTAAAAGAAAACAAGACGTTACTAAAAGAAAACGAGAGATAGCAGATTTAAAGGGTTTTCTCCTTTAGCGTCAACCAGCACACAAGGTGGCTTAGGAGCTCGGAGTTTCCCTTTTAGCGTCCGATTTCAAGGTATCCTAGGAGATGTTATACGTTCCCCTTAGTCGGCGCTTTAATGTAGATGTAGAAAATCCTACCACTACATCCAAAGGTAACTAAACACATACATAAAGAAGCAAAACAAACAAGAGAAGTAATGGAACACGAGATGTACGTGGTTCGGCATGATTACCTACGTCCACGGGGTGTAAAAGAAGATCTTATTACTCAACTCAAGGTTACAAGACGGATTTCTCTCTCTCAATGCCTTTAGTGTGCTCTCTTTCCTCACCTCTTGCTTGGGTTCTTCCTCTCTACATGGTCTCTATTTATAGCTACAAGTGATGATACATCGCATACTACGGTGTTAGGGCCCGGCGTAGCTTCCTCGATGTTCCTCTCGGGTGGTCGGTCGATGTCTCAGCCTACCGTCCTTATTTGTTCGGGTCGGTGTGTCAAGCCGAGTGATGTCCCGCCTCGCTATCCCGCCATTCGATGTCGCCCGTTCGATGGGGGCGATCGATGTCGCCCTTGGGATCCTTGGCCGAGTCTTTCCCGACCGAGTCCTCCTTATCTCTTCACCAACCTTGTCAGCGCATTTATGGCTCCAAAGTGCCCGATGTCCATCGTCACGCCTTTTCCCCTTTTTCGTCGACTTTCGGCTCCTCTTTCCTCACGCCCAGACTTGGAGAGGCGATCCGGTGTTCTAGATGCATACTTGCTTTGGTACGCCACGGCTTAGGATCGTTCCACCTGTCCTTGTGGATTATTTACACCTACAGTGATGAAGTGCTGCTTGAAAATATAGCATGCAGTCGTTGGTATTTTCATTGGACAGTGATCAAATGTCCCTTAAAGTATGCTTGAGAATACACTGGGTGGTCATTGGTATTATGGTTGTTAAGTCTCATCAATACCAACCCGTTATTACTTCACCCTGGGGAAGTAATGAATCCGTGCATAGATACATCTTTGTTGCTTCTAGTCTCACGACAACATTTGTTTGATACTTTGATCGTGAAATATAACCTACTATTTTCCGCAAGATGTCTCCACTTACCCAAAGTTGTAAATCGGAAGTGTGACATAATGCCCTCTAAGTTTGTGATTTTTGTATTGATCACTTGAATGACGGCATGCATTTATATCCCTGTGCTTTGTCCGATTAGTTGTTTCCAATAGAAACACTAAGAGATACATATAAAAGAACGCGAAATTGGGGGGATATAAAAAGGAATTGGGGATATAAAAAAAATGACAAAATCTGGATCCAGATATCAATTCGGGGTCACCCCTTATCTAAGTATTTTTTTAAATTCTAATCTACCCCTCACTAATCAGGTTTAGTGGTTAATAATAATTAGTAAAAATCTTAAATATTTGTTAAATGATTAGTGTGTATTTGTATTTGGGTGAATGATATGAGAGTAGAAAGATGGAAAAAAAATTTGAGAGGGAACTTTTTTGGTGAAAGTGGAGGATGATTGTGAAGAGAGAATTGCTGCTAAGAGGTTGAAAATTTGATTTTTTTTTCTTTGAATCCACCATTGTTGCAGCTGAAATAGCTCGGTGCCGGCATTGTATTCAACCTAAAAAACCATGCCGGCATTTGTTGGGAATTTTCATAAATGTTTGCCACTATGAGACTTTTTCTCGTAATTTTTTTTTCTGGTTTTGATCTTCAAAACCTATTTATTTTGGTTTTAATCATTCCACTGCCGGCACAGTCAGTTAATTCTCGAGCATGCCGGTACCTATGCCGGCATAGTATGTTGCTTAAATTTCTATGCCGGCACATGATGAAAAGTATCCAGGAAACTTCAATTGTTTTTCACTTGACTACCGGCATTGATAGATTTCTATCGAGCATGCCGGCACTTAGTTACGGCATTGAATGTTAGTTACCAAGCATGCCGGCACAATTTTCCGGCATGATTCTTCACCAATTCCGGCGATGTAAAAAAAATTATTTCTGACATGGTCTTCATCACTATCGGCATGGTCTTCATCACTTCCGGCATGGTCTTCATCTATACGGGCATGGTTTTCATCACTACCGGCATAGTCTTCATCACTTCCGGCATGGTCTTCATCTATACCGGCATGGTCTTCATCACTTCCGAATGTAAAAGAAAAAAAAATTGTTTTCAAAGTGAGGAGTCGACAGAGAAGAAGAAGGAAATTTGAAAGGGAGTGGGGAAAATTTCGAATTTGAAAGGGAGTGGGGAGTAACAAAGCCCCTAACCCTAAAAAAGATTAATAAGAGGTGAAGATGGAAATGGGGGAAAACACCCTTAATGACCCATTTGGTTGGGAGAAGTAATGCATATCCCCCAATTCCTTTTTATATCCCCCAATTTCGCGTTCTTATATAACACGGTAATTTACTTATATTTTTGTCAAGTAAAATCATATCAAAGTGGAAGGACTCTCTGGTGTCTCCATATTAACGTTGGCTACGAATTAAAAACGCAATAAGGTTAAACAATCAATTACCACTAGAACCAGCACACAAAACTGAAATAACAAAGAGGTGAAGTATTTTATTCAAGAACTACTTAAGGATACTCCACTGCTTAAGTATTTTGCTCAACACATTAGCGAGTTCTTCTTGATGAGTAAAGGCAAAAACCATAAGAAAAAAAAACAAAAACAAATGTTATTAGCAAAGTTTTAAAGTTAAATCCTTTTGTGTTTCTTCACATAGGGGTTGTTTGGTAACCATTATTTTAATGGATTATTAGCTTATAATCCATTATGCAGATTATAATGGATTTTATATGCGTTTGGTAACCATTATAATAATTGCTTATTTTAATCATCATTGAAAAAATCCATTATTTCCATAAACAGGAAAAAGTTGTTTTGAAAATTTATTATAATCAATTATTTTTTCTAAGGAACTCAAATTTGTTTTAGGGGTTAATTGGTTTTTGGTACTTACATTTTGTCCAAAGTTAGTGTTTGGTCTAACTTTTGTCCAACTTAGGGCTTGGTACTTGGAAAAGACGTTGACTATAGTTGACTCAGTTAAGTCTAATTTTAATTGAATTTATCATTTAAGTATTTATCGATTTACTATTTCAGTCAATGAATCCTTCTCACAAACACTTGAAGTGCAGTTTCTGTACATGAGAAGGTCATCCTGAGGATGATTTGAAGCTCCACTGATATCATTATTCACCCGCAAATCTCTAGTTCGTGACAAACGAGATATCCTCTTTACATTCAACCACTAAGACATTCGAGATATCGGTTAACCGTCCATAAAATCAACGACTAAACAGCCACTCAAAGATGTTATTTCGGCAGCAACAATATCCGTTCAATTATCCAAAACCTCTTGATGCAATTCCGTTCAATTATCCAAAACCTCTTTATCCCAATGGCAATGAGAGTTTACACTTGAGAACCCATTGTTGTCGTTGTTGTACAAATGTAATCGGTACCTTAATCATTACCAAGATTAGGTAAAAACTAGAAACCCATTATCGTAACCAAACTCCATATCACCTAACTCAAGCCGATCTTGGAGAGACTTTCTTATTTACTCCTTCAATTACTTTAAACAAACTCCTTCTATATATTCATCCAAAACGTAATAAACCCCACATGAATCGAATTTCTTCCAATTTCTAAAGATAATATGAAACTTATGAATGCGATTTGACGTTCAATTAATTTATGGGATTCTGATCATATTAGTATCCACATGAAAATACGTGTGAAAGTTAAGAAGTAAAATCATCACACTATTTACATATAGTTAATCGCAACCGACAATTGCCCCGATCGGTTTAGTGAATCAAACAACAAAAACGAATCACTTCTTCATATTTGATAAAAATTTCCATTTGAAACCTAACTGAAATCTCACCAAGTTCTGTTATGAAACCCAAAGAAGAATCGTAACCATATTTAAGTTTTCATTTGAAACATCAATTCTTTAAATCCCTGTTTGACTTCTTCTTTCATCAAAATCATACCCTAGATCCAAATCCTATGCAACAATAATCTTCTTCATAATTTGATCAAGTAAATCAAATCCCGATACATCTATATCATGCGTTTTCTCGAAAAGTAAGAAAAGAATTGAGACGAGAATAGAAGGGAAATAAAAGAGAAGAGAAGAATCGGTTGTGATTGATTGTGAAATATAGCTAGCAAACGTACATAAGAGATAAGAGCATGGAGACACCACCAGGACCGTAGGTATTTTTTTTTATTAATTGCAACCGTGAGATCCTAGACCCACTTCAGGGGTACGCCGGTAAACTAAGTATTTTTGTTTTACAAAATTAATTAAAAGTATGGTCATGAACAGTCAACGTAAGTCAACGTCAATTCCAAGTACCAACCCCTAAGTTGGACAAAAGTTAGACCAAAGACTAATATTGGACAAAATGCAAGTACTAAAAGCCAAATAACCCTTGTTTTAGTATAAGAGATAGGGAAAAAGAAAGAGGTGGAGAAGGAGAAGGATTCTCTATTGATTAGTATTCTCTAGGTTACATGGACATAATACATATGTATATATGGAAAGGGAAAACCAAAAGACACCAAACTGGGACCGCACACCCATGGGCGTGGGCCCTTTAACACTCCCCTTGTGCTGTTCAATAACAAAATTAATACATAGTGCTTCACGTATAGTCCTTCAAATGTCGTTCTCGTTGATGACTTGTGCCGAAGTCCATTGCCTCATTAAAACTTTGACAAGGAAAAAACCCAGTGGGATAAAACCTTGGTAAAACTCTTCACATGTAATACTTCACATGTTGTCTCGTATTTTACATGTAGTTCATCACATGCAATACGATCCTCAAAGATCGACGAGTCTAAGTTAATTGCCTCGTTAAAACTTCGTCGGGAAAACCCGAGAGGATAAAACCCGAACTAAAGAAAAAGAGTACAATATTAATTAACCTTAGAACATAGTTGGATGCGTATACGTTGCTTCATCAAAACCTTGACAAAGAAAACCCACTAGGATAAAACCTTGACGAAGGGAAAAGAGTACAACGTGACAGATGCAGTAAGGTGATCCGTTGTGGATGATCACTTTGCTCCGTTGAAGTTGACTAGTTGATTCACAACTCCTAAGGAAGAAAATCTTCGTGGGAAAAACAATAGCCTTAGATGGGAAATTACATTTCTGGTGTTTGTTGTTGTCTCATTAAAAACCTTGCCGAGCAACAAAACCCTGTGGAAAAAAGTAACCTCGGTGAAGGAAAAGAGTTCAACACACCATTAGATGTTCACCTAATGTCAGACAATTTTTATTAGTCTATTGCAGTCAAAAGGAGTTTATCACACTTTACTTTGGTGACTTGGATGTTTATAGAACCATGTTGTTGATTCTGGAAGTTACGTTGCTTAACGAACTATCGTGTTTCATTTCTTTGATTCAGATATTTTCAATAATATCAACGCGATCTTTATGTCTTCAACGTTCAACATACTTGATGCTTTTAGTATTGTCTCGCTAAAAACCTTGTCGAGTAACAAAACCCTTTGGGGAAAAACTATTCACAATCGAAGGGAAAAAGAGTACAACACAGCTTCAATTTCGAAGTAAATTATGTCGACATCATATCCTTAGATCCTCCACCTGATGTCTGCATCTCCCCTTGATTACTTTCAAAGTTGTTCCAGACAGTTCCTTTAGTCATGTACTTTTCGAAACTGACTATCGGTAATGACTTAGAAAATAGTCTACCATATCTCCCTCTGATTACTTTCGTTGGAGAAGAGATTATTGTTCCTTTATAATCAACAACCTTTGTATTGCACTTTCGTTAGCATTCCTTTTTATGTCTTTGCATGGATAAAACAAATTTATGTCAATGGTTACTTTTAAGAACATGATTACATTCACTATACCATTCCAATGACGTTGCGTTGGCGCTGAGCTATATCTAGCTAACAAGTTCACCGAGGATGTAAAATTTAATCGAGTACATTATTATTATACTAAGTACAACAATGCGTCTATTGTACTTAGATATGGGAATTTCATCTCCCAACACATATTCATCATCTTCCTTTAGACAAAATGGTCACTTACTTACATTTGAACCTCGACTAATCATGGGAGTGCTATCAGGATGAATGTCTTTGTTAAATTGCCTAACAACTTTAGACATATGAAAACTGGTGGAATAATATCCCACAAGCTCAGTACTCGGTCGAGCTTCCCTAGATTTTTCATCTCAAATTCGGATTTTAAATAGCTTTTAAGGTCTCTTATTACATCAAGAGTACCCATAATGTCTGTACCGTCGACATCAATAGCTACAATTCCGAATTAGGAACTTTCTTGTGAATACGCAAGAAAAAATAACTTATTTGTCTATCCCCTCCAAATCAATAGCCACTTAGACGGGTATACCACTTCCGCCTGATTGCTTCAATCTATAAGTGAATGTTCTATCTAATTGTAAACGCACTCTGTGGTTTAGAGTTCCTTGATTTGGGCAACAAAAGTCTGTCATGTACTTTTGTAAATATCTTCTATCTCTTGATTCTTTCAGAGATACGTAACAACCACATACATATGCTGCATTTCAAGTCCTTTTGAAATTACCAAGCTAATGATAAGCACATATGTGCTACATTTTATACCCATATTTATATTAGTTAGGACTCGATATTTTGGTTAATGATACTATTTTAGTGTTTTTGTAGAAAGTTCAAGCAAATCCAATCAGGAGAATAAATAGCTAAATTGGAGGTTAAATGGTGGCATTGCGACAAATACCGCCAAACACTGTGGGTGGCCTGGTATTTTTATAAATCATCACCAGTGAAGCTAGTTAACGTACGTCTCATTTAATGGGCTAAAGGATGCATATGTTGTTTTCCAAGCACCTGGTGGCTGGTGCCATTTGAATTGGAAAAATAAAGAGTGGTCGTGTCCTATCTCATTTCTTTATCAGCATGAGATGAACTTTGGTTTCTCTGTCAAAGGGAAAGGTGATCTCGAGTGTGGTAGTTACTGACAGAACAACAATGGGATCTTGGGGTTGTATTTGTAGCCCAAGAGTGGATCTCGACGGAGCTGTTCTTGAAGTAAAAAGTCTTCATTGATGAACTTGTTCATTCGTAGCGAAGTGTGATTGGCTGGATGTGTTTGAATGGGGTTCGAATCATTGAAGATTTCGGGTCATGTTTTCCGGAATTTGTGGCGACGAGAGAACAACAAGAGATGAAAAGAAAACTACAATGACCTCGGATGTTCAACGAGATGTCAATTAAGCTTCAGTCCAACACTATACGTCGATGGAAGATAGCAAGACGCTCATGTTGGCCGAGAGCTTGGACGTAATCGAGATGGGAATGGAGGATGGTTGCAGTGGCGATGGTGGTTGTCGACTTGGTTCTAAAGAGTTCTTGGCATTCGTAGTTAAGAAGACCAGGTCCTTACAGCTGAGCAAGGTGGTGGTCGCAACTGGCAATTGGTGCGTGTGGCCGGTGATTTGTAATCGGAGTTGGGAGATGACTTGAAGCGAGAAGATGAAGAGAACGATAAGGAGTTGGAGCTGCAGATAGTAGCTAGCGGCGATGGAGTTGGCTGTCGTGGTCTTGATGCCGAGAACTTAAACGGTCCGTTGCAGGCAAGAACCGAGTGGAGATGGAGCTAGAGGCTAACTATTATGGTCTCGTAGTGAATGGGTTTTCGATGTGGTCTTGCTGTTATTGTAGGCGGTGATGAATTTAATTGTCTTTGGCTGTGGCTCAATTATATTACAAAAGCGAAGACGGAATATGTGTTGCCGATGGAGTAAAGAATCTAAGTGATGGTTGTGGCGTTTGTACTATGAACTGGTAAGGTTGTTCTCAGCCGGAAAGTGAAGAAGATGAGTCTACATTGATTGTTTGCATACGAGCAGGATAAGAGGCATCACATGGCGTGTGGCAGTCGGTAGATATGATGATTAGCTGATCATGAGTAGAAACAAAGAAGTGGTGGTTATCGAATGGAGATAATTGTGGTGATTGTTAGTAACAGTTTGGTGATGGAATTGCTCGAGCTGGTGGCTGTGAGGATCTGAGATGTTCAAGCTTCGAATGAGATGGTTTACTGGCAGCAGAGAAGCGAAATTTCAGTGCAGCTCAATGGAGATGCTTGAGAGGGTTTTCGGCGAGATGTATTTGAAGGCTCCGATAATTGCAGGCAGTAGGAACGGGTATTGTTGACATGGTTGCAAACAGTGGTGTGCTGTTGGTAGCTTTCTGGTGGTTTGGAGGAGTTCTCAGTCGATGAAACCAAACATGATAAAATAAATGGAAGAGCAGGGAAATGAAGAGGTTGTTCATGGTGTTTTGTTCCTCGTATCTCGGCTGATAGAATAGAAGGCAGTGGTGATGTTTCTGGTGTGTATAAATGATGACTGTTGGCCGAGATGAATTGGTGATGTGACCTGCGTTGAGAAGAAAACAAAGTTTGCCGGACTTTGGTAATTGCCTGATTTTGGAAGCTGGTCTAGGAATTGTAGTTGGACCGATAATGGAAACGGGTTCTCTCGTTGAGTGCGAGTAGAGAAGTGGGCTGGATTTGTTGGACTGGGCCTGGAAACTTTGCTGCTAGGTCTTCACTGAATTTCTTCGCAACAGACTATATGAGAGAACGAAACATAACCATAGGGAGTTCTATTTTGGGAGGCCGAGGCCGGAAGGAGGCGGCTACAGACAAGAAGAGGAATAGGGTTCGCAGTTCTGTGCTTCCAGTTCGGTTTTGATTTGCTTGTGAATCTCTAACATGTTTATGGCTTTTGAGAAAGCCGTGTCCTGCTAAGATCTTGTAACTAGAGTTTTTATGATTGAAACTACCAGGGTATTAGGCTATTTCGAATTGAATTGAAATATGAAGCTATAGACCATTATGATTTGAATTAATTGATTTTTGATTATTGTTTATTTGATTTATTGAAAATGAGTTGTTGCTTCACCGGGTTTAAAACCTATGCGCATAATTGACAAATAGTTTTGGCCTCATTATTTGATATTACATGCTTGGGTGAATTTCTTTGATGGGTTATGCTTAGAAGAGACCGAGACAATTTGTGAATATTTTAGTTTCGTATGACTTTCTTGCTAATACAATTTGATAGTGCATGCTTGGGTTTGGTCTTTTGATGTGCTATGCTTTTAGTATACTAGCGACATCTGGGATACTGTATTTATAATAGGTGATGTCAATAGAACGAAAAATAAACACATATTCATAATTATGTTTCATTTCATTAATTGAATAGAAGTAGTAGTGGATATCATAATACTCTAGTTACCGACTCTCTCGTTGCATTTAGTTAATTCTTTTTATTTTCATTCTTTTAGTTCTTTAATTCTAAAAATCTCAAAAACATCATTTTTGGTTAGTCGATTAGAGATATTGATTATACTATTTCCACCGCTCTTCGTGGGAACGACCCGTACTTGCCTCTGTCTACTAGTTAGACACCGTGCGATTGCGGTTATTACAAATAGGTATCTCCGGAACCTATCAATTTTTGGCGCCGCTGCCGGAGGGAGTGGCCGAGGAATATTGTCATTAGTATTTTTGATTTTGTAAATAGTTAGGTTTTTATTTTATTTATTTTTATTTTTGTACAGTATTTTTATTTTAGCATTTCTTTTTTCCTTTTGACTTGTTTTGTGTGTCAGAATTTTATTTCAGGTACCTTTTTGAGAACGATGAATGCTTTGCGCGAGGCGTCGTCTATGACGCTTGGTGAATACATGTATGGGTCACGGTATAAGGAAGTTCTTGCTTATAATCGTATCAGGTATGGAACTTGGAATCCATGTAATTTTGCTATGGGTGGTTATTCAGATGAGTATCAACCCCAATACCATGAGGGTGAAAATGAATTTGACACTAGAAGAGATTTTAGGAATTATGATACCGATATAATATCTGAATCTATTGTATCTTACCCAACTCATGATCATTTGACTGATTATATGTCTATTCAAAAGGACGAGAGTTGTGTTAGAGACGCCATTTATTCAGATAATGATTATTTAGAAGAACATATTTATACAGAAGATACTATTGTTGGGTCTGATGACTTAGAGATAGTAGACGTGCATAATGAGATATTTTCTAATCATTTTGAACAACGAGAATCCTATAAGTCACTTAGTTGCAGAAAACAATGAGGCGATTATTCATGATATTGTTGATCCATTGAGCTTCTATTTTCTCGACTCATCTTGTGATAAACTAATTGTCGATGTGAATGTGGAGGCGATTGGTACCGGTCGAGTAATGGCGATTTTGAACCAATCTCAGTTTGTTTAGCCCACTTTGCAGATTCTGATGATCCTATGCTTATTGATATTGTCAATGCATTGCGACTTCCAATAGTTAATCAAGGTAACTCACCAACGGAAGTTATTTCCGCGGACTTAGAACCAGATTTAAGAGTTATCGATTTTCATAAACTTGAACCATTAGATACAGGTTTAAACAATTGTGTTGAGTTTGATAATCAGGTACCTTTTTACATTGTCAATACATTGCTTCCTTTGATTTCTAGTGAAGATAATGTATCGACCGAATGTATTTCAACTGATTTGGAACCTGATCTAGAGTGTGCTTCCCGAATAGAAAATAATATACATTCTATTTTTGTTGTCCATGTGAGTTATTTGTTTATCTCTACTAAGGACTGTTTTCTTTTGGGAATGGATTTACACATCTTTTTGGAATTTTATAGTGTTTGCAGGTTCATATTCGCAGCTGCCCTGATTTGTTGGGTTGATCCCCAACTTTTCATACTTTATATATATGCTTTGCTGCTTACTTTGTTGCATCAGCACCCTGTTTGAGATTCTTGGTTGGCACATGTAGGGAAACAAATACCTTTTGCTTCATGGGAGTCAACCCATCAGATTTGTTTCCTTTACTCTATCTTTTATTTATTTGCCTGAATTTTCCATCTTAATTTCTACGTTGGATGACTCAATTACATTGAGGACAATGTAATGATTAAGTGTGGGGGAGTGGCATTTTCGTTAGGCTTTAAAAAAAAATAAAAAAATATATGCATATTATGACTAGCTGTTTAGCGGGTCTTACAAAAAAAAAAAAAAGTATTTTCTATGATCAGCTGTTTAACGGGTCTTTCTGTCTAGCTGTTTAGCAGACATCTCTCGATCTTGCTGTTTAGCGGATCCGTCTAGCTGTTTAGCAGACATTTATTTTTATCCAGCTGTGTAGCGGATATATTCTTTGTTTTGCTCGAGGACTAGCAAAATATAAGTGTGGGGGTGTTGATAAGCACATATGTGCTACATTTTATACCCATATTTATATTAGTTAGGACTCGATATTTTGGTTAATGATACTATTTTAGTGTTTTTGTAGAAAGTTCAAGCAAATCCAATCACCGGAGAATAAATAACTAAATTGGAGGTTAAATGGCGGCGTTGCGACAAATACCGCCGAACACTGTGGGTGGCCTGGTATTTTTATATATCATCACCAGTGAAGCTAGTTAACGTACGTCTCATTTAATGGGCTAAAGGATGCATATGTTGTTTTCCAAGCACCTGGTGGCTGGTGCCATTTGAATTGGACAAATAAAGAGTGGTCGTGTCCTATCTCATTTCTTTATCAGCATGAGATGAACTTTGGTTTCTCTGTCAAAGGGAAAGGTGATCTGAGGCAGTGGTAGTTACAGCAACAACAATGGGATCTTGGGGTTGTATTTGTAGCCCAAGAGTGGATCTCGACGGGAGCTGTTCTTGAAGTAAAAAAGGCTTCATTGATGAACTTGTTCATTCGGTAGCGGAAGTGTGATTGGCTGGATGTGTTTGAATGGGGTTCGAATCATTGAAGATTTCGGGTCATGTTTTCCCGGAATTTATGGCTGACGAGAGAACAACAAGAGATGAAAAGAGAACTACAATGAACTCAGATGTTCAAGAGATGTCAATTAAGCTTCAGTCCAACACTATACGTCGATGGAAGATAGCAAGATGCTCATGTTGGCTGAGAGCTTGGATGTAACTGAGATGGGAATGGAGGATGGTTGCAGTGGCGATGGTGGTTGTCGACGGTTCTAAAGAGTTGCTGGCATTCGTAGTTAAGAAGACCAGGTCCTTACAGCAGCAAGGTGGTGGTCGCAACTGGCAATTGGTGCTGTGGCCGGTGATTTGTAATCGGAGTTGGGAGATGACTTGAAGCGAGAAGATGAAGAGAACGATAAGGAGTTGGAGCTGCAGATAGTAGCTAGCAGCGATGGAGTTGGCTGTCGTGGTCTTGATGCCGAGAACTTAAACGGGTCCGTTGCAGGCAGCAACCGAGTGGAGATGGAGCTAGAGGCTAACTATTATGGTCTGTAGTGAATGGGTTTTCAATGTGGTCTTGCTGTTATTGCAGGCGGTGATGAATTTAATTGTGCTGGCTGTGGCTCAATTATATTACAGTAGCGAAGACGGAATATGTGCTTCCGATGGAGTAAAGAAGCTAAGTGATGGTTGTGGCGTTTGTACTATGAACTGGTAAGGTTGTTCTCAGCCGGAAAGTGAAGAAGATGAGTCTACATTGATTGTTTTCATACGAGCAGGATAAGAGGCATCACATGGCGTGTGGCAGTCGGTGGAGATGATGATTAGCTGATCATGAGTAGAAACAAAGAAGTGGTGGTTATCGAATGGAGATAATTGTGGTGATTGTTAGTAACAGTTTGGTGATGGAATTGCTCGAGCTGGTGGCTGTGAGGATCTGAGATGTTCAAGCTTCGAATGAGATGGTTTACTGGCAGCAGAGAAGCGAAATTTCAGTGCAGCTCAATGGAGATGCTTGAGAGGGGTTTCGGCGAGATGTATTTGAAGGCTCCGATAATTACAGGCAGTAGGAACGGGTACTGTTGACATGGTTGCAAACAGTGGTGTGTTGTTGGTAGCTTGCTGGTGGTTTGGAGGAGTTCTCAGTCGATGAAACCAAACATGAGAAAAGAAATGGAAGAGCAGGGAAATGAAGAGGTTGTTCATGGTGTTTTGTTCCTCGTATCTCGGCTGATAGAATAGAAGGCAGTGGTGATGTTTCTGGTGTGTATAAATGATGACTGTTGGCCGAGATGAATTGGTGCTGTGACCTGTGTTGAGAAGAAAACAAAGTTTGCCGGACTTTGGTAATTGCCTGATTTTGGAAGCTGGTCTGGGAATTGTGGTTGGACCGATAATGGAAATGGGTTCTCTCGTTGAGTGCGAGTAGAGAAGTGGGCTGGATTTGTTGGACTGGGCTTGGCAACTTTGCTGCTAGGTCTTCACTGAATTTCTTCGCAACAGACTATATGAGAGAACGAAACATAACCAGAGGGAGTTCTGTTTTGGGAGACCGAGGCCGAAAGGAGGCGGCTACAGACAAGAAGAGGAATAGGGTTCGCAGTTCTGTGCTTCCAGTTCTGTTTTGATTTGCTTGTGAATCTCTAATATGTTTATGGCTTTTGAGAAAGCCGTGTCTTGCTAAGATCTTGTAACTAGAGTTTTTATGATTGAAACTACCAGGGTATTAGGCCATTTCGAATTGAATTGAAATATGAAGCTATAGACCATTATGATTTGAATTAATTTATTTTTGATTATTGTTTATTTGATTTATTGAAAATGAGTTGTTGCTTCACCGGGTTTAAAACCTATGCGCATAATTGACAAATAGTTTTGGCCTCATTATTTGATATTCCATGCTTGGGTGAATTTCTTTGATGGGTTATGCTTAGAAGAGACCGAGACAATTTGTGAATATTTTAGTTTCGTATGACTTTCTTGCTAATACAATTTGATAGTGCATGCTTGGGTTTGGTCTTTTGATGTGCTATGCTTTTAGTATACTAGCGACATCTGCGATCTTTGTCTTTATAATAGGTGATGTCAATAGAACGAAAAATAAACACATATTCATAATTATGTTTCATTTCAATAATTGAATAGAAGTAGTAGTGGATATCATAATACTCTAGTTACCGACT
The DNA here is from genome assembly GCA_023531295.1 of Papaver armeniacum. Taxonomy (NCBI): domain Eukaryota; kingdom Viridiplantae; phylum Streptophyta; class Magnoliopsida; order Ranunculales; family Papaveraceae; genus Papaver; species Papaver armeniacum. The sequence continues at coordinate 14,427 of JAJJWW010002956.1, forward strand.
CTCTCGTTGCATTTAGTTAATTCTTTTGTTTTCATTCTTTTAGTTCTTTAATTCTAAAATATCAAAAACATCATTTTTGGTTAGTCGATTAGAGATATTGATTACAGTATTTCCACCGCTCTTCGTGGGAACGACCCGTACTTGCCTCTGTCTACTAGTTAGACACCGTGCGATTGCGGTTATTACAAATAGGTATCTCCGAACCTATCGGCTAACTAAGTAGCGGAACTCTATAACGTTCCTTACAAGAGAATAATTCCGTGGCTTTGTGAGAAATCTCGCGCCACAAGGCGAATCTTTGTATTTTAAGACTACTTTCCTTTCATTATGCTTTATGACAAATTAATTATGTATGTCCAATAGGCTTTACACTTGGTTGGTTAGCACTACCACACCAAATACCCTTATATTTGCCTAAGAACTAAGTTCTACCTGGATTGTGTAGGCCAAGTATGCTATTTATTTGAAATTAATCAAAATAAAGCATGGTTCGATCTCATTTTGCTCTACTTATGGAGAAACTATTTACGGATTATATCATCATTGTGCACGCATGATCCTTCCATTAACTCATGTGCATTCTCATAATCCGTCAGGATTTCATTGTTCTCTAGAATCGTTTAAAACTTCTGAGTGTCCTCCAAGATTGATTCATGGACATAGTCGAGACAATCAAATGAGATGATTTCATTAATGATACAAATTAGGTTGTGCCTTACTCATCTACTTCCTTTGTAGGTGAGCATTGATCGAACCCGGTAGTCTCTCCATCTTCCTTTATGGAACCACGGCCTCAACTACACTTCCACCAAGTGTAGTTGCAACACCTTAGTCTATGGTGTGTACCCCATACCGAGCATTTCTAACCTTGCAGGAATTTTGAAGTTGGTATGTGTGATCTTGTCACTTTAGCGGCATCAGTGTACATTCTGAAAATTGATTATTCTTTGTCACTTCACATTTACATTTGTGGAGTACAAGTATCAATATGAGACACAGTGGAAACACACCACGACAATTCATGTCATTCCCTTAGAAAATACTTTTTCTTATCTCACCCTAACGACGGGAAGACTGTCTTATTAAAGCGATAACCTGCAAATCTAGAAGTAAGAGATCTCCTGCCAAAGGTTTTAAAATGCGTATAATTGTTGAGATTAAATATCCAACAAAATTACTTAATCATTTTCGTGACCCATCATAGTACGATGTGGACTCGTAATTGCACATATATAGTGCAACCAAAAATGCGTAAGAACACAAATGTCAAGCTTAAATTCGGTTACCAAGCGGTGCAATGTAAAATGTTGACTAATATTGGGTTCTACAAAAATTAAGTAAAGATGCGCGTAATATTGCATATCCCCAAAGCAATAAAATGTAGGTTGGTACGCATAACCTATTCCTTAGACACCATCTGTAACCTTTGATGTTAGCCTCTACGAGACCATTGTGTATAATATGCTCTATATTGATCATATTAAACATGCAATATTCATCAAGTCCTTTTGATGTAAATTCTCTAGCATTAACAAGGGTGGTTAGCCTTTGCACTTTGCATTGTGTAATATGTGCTAGGAGTTTTCAAACGCAAATTTCTTGGGAACTATAACTAGTCCAAAATGTCAAAGCATTCACCAGATCCATCAGTCACTTTAATGGTCCGCATCTGCATGAATATTTTTCTAAAGTTCACCTTGTTTTCTTTGTAATATGGAATTTTTACCATTTGCATCTTAGGATGGTCTCGATCGTTTTTATCAAGACTTTGTAAAAATGAGTGATATGCTTTCTTACCTAAAAGCATAATGGGAAGGGGGGTGTGCATCTAGTAATTTAGAAAACACTTATTGAGAGATATGTCGTCACTTTGCATTCTGTCAATCTTTTTCCCATTTTCGTTCACTCAAATAAAGTGATATTTGTATGAGTTCTTTCAAAACAATCATCATGTCACAGCCAAAGTTTTTTATGGTTATGCCCAAAGCTTGTATGAGTCAGTTTCCAACATTTCATCGTCGGAGTCAATATGATTAATAATCAAAATATTATAGTGAATTACATTGCACTAGATTGACTCATTAGTTTCTCTAAAATATATTTCCTTCCAAATATATTAGAGACTATAAAAGATGCAATTAATTACATTCTCATCATTGTGAGTTTCCATATGATATCCACTTGCATGGGTCTCTTAGGAATTTAACAAGGTGATTAGCTCTCGATACAGATAGAGCTTTTGTGACTTTTAATCTTTGTTCCATCTCAAAAACAAAATTTGAGCATTCCTTCACTCGATGATCCAATATCGTAGTCATATTATAAAGAATTAGTTCAAAAACTAGTGTATATTCCTTAAATTAGTGGGAGAAAAACCACTATCAGTTAGACATTGAATCTTGAGATATTTAATAAGTGGTATGGCCTTATTCGTAACAACAGTGGGATACTGGGATTCAACTCAAGTAATTTAGAGTGAATATATGTTACGTTTCGGGGGGTGATATATTTTTCATCCAAAATATATATCAAGTGGATTACAAAATTTATGTCTCGTGGGAATGATGTACTTTTCATTCCATCGTATGGAGACATTGGATCTAGTTCAATTAAATAATCAATTGGCAAGGCAAAGTTCTTTTTGTCATTAAAGTTGATTTGAAAATTGGTTGCTACTATGATACACACATTACATTGTATATACCAACACCTATGACCAGGTGCATTTCCAACTCTTTTATTTTTGATGGGATCTACAATTACATTTTAGCTGATCCCATACTCAGTTGATACTTGTGTATTGGTATTATTACTACCTAAGACTAAAGTACATCTTTGCCTCATGATATACATATATCCCGTTTCACATTCTTTTTATGAGTCGGTACATCTAACCCTCATTCGGGGTATTTTTCCATTTTCAACTTTACTACATTTAACTTAATTTGAGAAATTTCTTTATCTCAACAGTCCAAGAGAATCTCACTACACATGTCAACCACTTACTTTAGGTTGAATAGATTACTCAAGATAGTTCTCTTGTTGTAATATTTCAACATATACTGGTTCGTTAGTATCATGGATGAAGTACATAAAATGGGAATTTTCTGACTCATATCACTTTTTGTGAGTTCTTCCACAATATTTTTTTTTTTTTTTTTTTGAAAAACATTTGATTTTATTTGCAACGTATCTTTTGAAACTACTGACTCTTTAATAGTCGAGCAAGTGGATTACATTCCACGGAACATTTAAATTTGGGGGAAAATATCAAGTATCCAATAATGGTGTCCAAGTACTTCTAGACCCCAAATAAATATATTTGAATCGAGTTGGTACAACCAATTGTACAAAAGACATCATTCAACTATAGCCAATATCATATTCAAGAGAACTAAATAACATGAACCAAAATTCTTAATAAAAAGGTCAACAGCCATAATTTAAATTGACCGTTTATATGGTATGGACTTATCTTAAGACAAAGATAAAAAGTAGAACTAGCCATGTTCTAAATAAAATAAAATAAATAAGCCCAACAAGTATTCAATTTTGGTTACATACCTTAACCTTAGGATTTGGTTCCCACTTTACATACATAGATCCGGGACGATGTTAGTCGCGCACACCTTGAACTAGAACTGGAACGGGACAGGACAGCTGAGTCGGAACGGGGCCGCTCCAAGCGAACAAACATCTTTGAAAGATGATCAAATTTACTGTTCTTCCTCTTTTCAGAGATTATCTACATCCACACATACAAACGATTAAAATAAATTAAACCAAAGCAATTTTAAAGATCCGCACATACAAACGATTAAAATAAATTAAATCAAAGCAATTTTATAGATCCGCACATACAAACGACAGCAATTCTAAATTGGATCGTAGTAACCCATGATTAGTGCGTACATATGAAAATACTAAAATAATCAAAGTAACTCTAATCTAATTATTTTGATTAGTACATACCTCCGAAAATAAAAAAAAATAATCAAAAAAAAATCCTGGTTGCAAATACTTAATCAAAATAACCCATAATTTCTGATTAAATCGATTTTCGTCTCATATTTGATATACCCAATATAAAAACAGGGAAAAGAAAATATATATAATATAGGAAAAAAATATCCAACTTATCAGATTTGATTTAATTCCAGCGATCCCATTGATTCCAACATACTGTATTTGATTGAAAGAAAAAAAAAATACAGATCCAAAACAATCCTTCACTGATTTGATAGCAACCCAAAAAAAAAAAAATCCATTGCCTCAGGGTTAGAGCTCGTGGTGATAACGTGTTTTAGTATAAGAGATAGGGAAAAAGAAAGAGGTGGAGAAGGAGAAGGATTCTCTATTGATTAGTATTCTCTAGGTTACATGGACATAATACATATGTATACATGGAAAGGGGAAAACCAAAAGACACCAAATCTGGACCGCACACCCATGGGCGTGGGCCCTTTAACAAAATTGAATTTTTTCTTCTTAATTTCTAAACTATCAAGAGAGAGACAAAAAACAACATAGGACTATAAAAATACCATAGATCATTGTTCTTCCTCTCCTTTTTAAGATCATCATTCTAAGATAATCAATTATCTGAAGAAAAAAAATATTTGGAAAAATTTATTTTTAAAATGATTATATCAAAATCATTTATCAATTTATGATTATCTATAATCATAAATTTTACCAAACAAGGCCATAAATAAACTCAATTGTATACAAATTTCAGCTCATATACAGTTACCCATGTCGAGCATAAATCCCCATCCCATATTTGCATATAATTACCAATTGGCTATACATCATACCTTTCGTCACCACTGTGGACAGTGCGTGTATGCTCAAGACCTGCATCACTACTATTATCAATAACGCTAGCAACTATTTAGAGCATGTCTAGTGGAAAATTTGGTCGTGAGAACCCTGTTAATAAGATGAGAAATGTTTAGGTTTCATCCCAAACTCAACTCATTCTATCGCCGGAGCCATTATCCCTAATCAAACACACTTTCAAACTTACATCCATATCAAATAACAAAGGGTTCGAAACAAATCAACAACAACAAAAAAACAAAAAAAAAAAAAAAATATTTCACCTTAACTTCTATACCTTACCTATTTTCATCGCCACATAGTTCCAAAATAACCGATGTCAATACTCATAAGCTCCCACTGCCGCAGCCATTGATCACAACTTCGAAATTTATGCAAAACAAAATTATGACCACAGCTCTAGAATAATTGTATCAATACTCGTGAGTTTCCACTGCCGCAACCACTTTTGAGGTTCACGCAAAACAAAAACAACCAAAATAAAGAACGGATGAATTCGTCGACAAAACCTTAAACCGAGAGAAATAGAAAAACATAAACAACCAAACCTCAGCAATAATATTGTGATGTACAGCAACAGCCATCGACAGATGGTGATCTCAAATCTGAAACCAAAAAAACAAAAAATGCACCAACTTGCAAAAGCACAAAGAAAGAAAGATAGATGGATAAACAAAGCACACCATCCTTGGAAACTAAATTCCTTTAAAAGACATGTTTTAATATATATAGGAAACTCGAAACCATACAAACCAAAAAAACGTGAATAGATGTATTGCATGCAGGATGAAATACGATAGCGTTCGAATTATAGAACGAAATACAGCGGATTCACCTTCATGGTATATGTGTCGATTACGATTCTTTATCAATGTTGCTTATGATGATCTGATGATCTGCAAACAAAACCACAACCACCGATCTGCAGAAACTATGTTAATGTAAGCATGCAGACAACAAACCCCAATTAAAAAAAGCTCAAGCTACCGATCAAAAAAAAAAGGGAAAAGAAAAAAAGCTCAAGCTGACGGAGAGAAGCGTACCGAAACAATGAGATTTTGGGTTTGCTTGAAGGTTTTATAGAGGAAAAAAGACACACTGAGCTTGACAAAAAAAATATCTTTTGTAATAAGATAGAAAATTACTCCGAGGTATTAGGAATTAATTTTGTATTTACCAAAAAAAAAACTCCAAAAAATGATTTTGTTAGCATTTACGCACGGATTGTATTCAAGAAAATATTTACAATATTTATTTCAAAAAAAAGAAAGATAGCATTTCTATAGTTAGAATTATTTGATTTGATTTTAGTAAATTTTCTTTTACAAAAAAATAGCGGATTCCATGTTTAGAATATTCAAAAAAGATAAATCTCCCATATACCCCCGGAATTTATTTTTTGGGATTCTTTTAAAATATTTGGTCACAATTTTTTATGTGGAATGAATGATATTAAGAAAAATATATCGAAATTGAAAAATATATCGAAATTCTTTCATGATTTTCTATTATACCTTTCTGTTAATATTATTTTGCTTGATATCAATTTCAAACACTCCATGATTTTATATTAACGATATTTTTTTTAGTTATTAGACAGGATTAAATCAATTATTATATGGAAGAGGAAGCACACTTCGATTTGCACGTAAGCATCTATAATTTTATACGTTCTTGATTTTAATCACTGATTTAAATTTGCTCAAAAGCCTTTTTTAATTTCATTGGAGTTTCAATTATAGTTAATTTACATATCAGTGGTTTGGAATTGTAATTAAGATAGGCTTATAATTATCAGAAGTGTAATTGGACATTGAATTATTTTTTTATGGGGTTTTTTATTTTACCATCTAAACGAATTAGTAGTGTAGTTTCCCCCCTAAATTGTTAATGTTTATAGCTTTCCCCCTAAATCTAAAATTCTGACAAAAATAACCTTAGACCGTGTGTGCCATGTAAACGTGAGTACTAGTCCTGTTTTTTGCCCAAATCTTCCCAATTATGTCCCTCACGTGTTAAACCCTTGCCATCACTTGGAATGAATTATCGATCACCACCTCAAACTATATATGCAGACATGGGAGGAGATTCTATTTGCCACAAATTTCCACCAGACATACGTCTTTCTTTCTGCTTCTTTCCACCTTACAATCCACCAAACAAAATCTCCCCAATAAACTAATCTGTCAAATAATTTGCTTGTTACAGTACTTTAACCCTTAGTTTTCACCATTCCGTTTGCGCGAAACCCTAATAAGAAGTTGTTTTTTCTTTTATGACGATCAGTTGGAAGTTTTGTATTCAAAACGATAGGACTTTTTACTTTCATCAAAAACTCTTACCATTTCCAAGATTTAATAATCAAAAACTCACCATTTGTATACCACTGTTGATTTGTGTGTTTTGTTTTAAAACTCAAGAACTCTTCGTCTTTTTTACCCTAGCCACCGTTGGTTTGTGTAGGATGATTAATATGAAGCGTGTCAAATTAGTGAGGGACATAGTTGGAAATTTTGGGACCAAAATACAAAGCTAATACACACGCTTGTGTTGCACATATGGTATAAGGTCATTTATGTCAGAATTTTAGATTTAGGGGGTAAGTCACAAGTATTAATAATTTAGGGGGAAGCTACATTACTAATTCGTTTAGGAGGAAAACTCAAAACCCCCTTTTTTTATTCTTATGATTAATTTAATTTTGTGATTAAATTTTGATGAATGATTCATAATATCTTTTGTTAAATCGTGATTTTATCCTTTATATTTTAATATTTAATCAGTATTATTAGATTACTTCATTTATTTTTGGAATTTTAGATGATATTATTAGATTAGATGCTTTAAATAATATTTTTTCTTGAATGTGATTGGTTTAAAATATATATTATATAATGTAAGATTCTAATTTAATTTTATTGGCCGAAATTTTAAATGGTGGGGCCAGAATCAACCAGAAGCTCCGGTTAATGAGAGCGCTCGAAAAACCTCTGTTTTTATATAGAGAATAACTAGAGTCGATTCTCCTTTAACCTTAGGTTTCTTCTCGAGACCCTGTAGGTTAACGACTTAAAGACTTCATTGGGATTGTGAATCCAGACCCAACTATTATCTTTGTAGTTGCGTGATGTGATCTTGTTGTTTCTTGTTGAGTACCATTGGAATAATTGGCTCGAGATTTTAAATCTCCGATAGGCAAGATAGAAAAGTAATCACAAACACTTCGTCTCATCGTTTGTGATTCCATAATATCTGCTTTATCTAGCCGATTAAGATTATTGTGATGTGATCAATAATTCTAGGATGTTCTTCGGGAATATAAGTCTGGGTTATCGATTGGTTCCTGTTCACCTTGATTTATCAAAAGACGGAACAAAAACTCTTGGGTATTTCTGTGGGAGACAGATTTATTCAATCCAATAAACTTTTCTTTGTGAGGCAGATTTGTCTATCAAGTCTTCGACTTTGGGTCGTAGCAACTCTTAGTTGTGGGTGAAATAAACTAAGGGAATCAAGTGCGTAGTATCCTGCTGGGATCAGAGACGTAAGGAGCGTAACTGTACCTTGAATCAGTGTGAGATTGATTAGGGTTCAACTACAGTCCAGTCCAAAGTTAATTGGTAGTAGGCTAGTGTCTGTAGCGACTTAATACAGTATGGTGTTCAATTTGGACTAGGTCCCGGGGTTTTTCTGCATTCGCGGTTTCCTCGTTAACAAAATTCTGGTGTCTGTGTTATTTCTATTCCGCATTATATTTTGTTATATAATTGAAATATCACAGGTTGTGCGTTAAGATCAATCAATTACAATATCCAACCTTTGGTTGTTGATTTACATTGATTGACACTTAAACATTGGTCTTTGGTACCGTTCAAGTTGTTTCACATAATAATCAGGCTCGTCGATTTCTATCTGTTTGATTTGCTGATTACATTGTGAAACATAGATATTAAACTCTTTGATATACTTTACTCTAGATTGAGTCTGACCGTCTAGTTGATTCTCTAAAAAGTGTATTGGAGTAAGTCCTCTCAGATTGCTAAACGAATTGTTGGGTGTGGTTATTAGACCCCCGCATTTTCAATTGGTATCAGAGCAGGCAAACACATTAAAGACCTAATAAGTCTGTGTTTGTAGCGATCTGAGGATGGACGATATTGTCTCTGATAAACGCATCGCCATAGATAACTTTTCTGTTTCTATAAAATATATTAAGGAGAAAGATTTTTCAGTCTCGAATATAGACGAACCCATTGTTCCAATGAAATAGACTTGCATTGACAAGTGTTTACCTGACCACCTTACTGTCAAGTCTGACTCGAAAGTTGAAAGGAATGCAGCCAAAGAGAGTTCACCGATTCTAAAGTTCTTTAGAATCCAGGCTGATTATGTCTATCGGTTGAAGCACAAAATCAATGCTCTTGTTGGTATGGCTAATAAGCACAACTCTCTTCTAAGGGACCTTCGAGAGGAAAACACCTCATTCATTGAGAAAAACCTCAAAAAGGATACCTTGGAAATTGAACATCTTTTGAGTAAACTCTTTGTTCAAGATTGTTCCAAAGAGTCCACAATACCAATTGCTTCTGTTAAAACTATAAAAGACTCAGTTCCAGAAGCAAAAACTAAAGCCCTTGCTGTTGAAAGAGATGTGCCCGTGTCTTCCTTTAATCTAGGAATGTTCACATCACAAGGAAGGAAGAATTCTCCTAACAACGGTGTTAAGACTGTTCTGTCTAATCACTCTGGTGATCAGAAAGTGTGTCTCTTTTGTAACTCAAAAGGGATCGGTGAACAAAAGAGGAATTCTAGGTTGAAGGACAATTCTATGATTTCTTCAACACACCTTAGATTTAATCCTCAAAGGTGTAACTGACATTCGTATGTCTAAAACAATTGGTTTTAGTACTCACCCCGTGTACCCTACCAGAAAAGTCGGTTCAATGAGTTCCTCAAATGTTCAAATGTAATGACCCATCCTCCACCGATACTGTCCCCACTTAGCCCTTGCGGATATCCAGCAGTGTGGGGTTTTCAACGGGCATCGCTGCGGTTATCCAACAACAACTTCCCGGATGGTCACCCATCCCTGGATTGCTCCCGCTCGAGCACGTTTAACTGCAGAGTTTTCTGCCAAGTCTGGAGCCAATTGTGTTGAAAAGGCCTCGGTGTTAGGAAAGGACAAATCATTACTTATATTCCATTCGGCGAACCACCGCCGAAATCGGGGTATTACAATACCACCACCTTAAATTGGAGCCATCCTCGGCTCCGGAATATGTACAAGCCCAGATCTCCGACGTTCCCTGCTCCTCATGAGAAGCACCTGGAAAAACCCCGTCCAGCGTGCCTTCCCACCCTCGGCAAGTGACCCGTCGTCGGCTCTGACACCAACTTGTCACATCGCGCGATTCTCGAGGCTAGAACCTAGCCCAGAACCCCACGGTGCGACTATCGAAGGTCCAGATTTTTCCTTTAAAAATAAGAATAATTTAGAACTACGAAGAAATTCCAATAAGTATTTTAAAGAATTAAAATCCTTACAAAACAATTTAAATGGTTACAATTCATAATTGAAAATAATTAAACAATACATATCGACGATATTGAAATACCGATGCCCAAATCCCTGTGATAAATTATATTTTCTTTTCTTCAGCTAGTGTCTCTGTATACTCTGTAGGGAGAAAAGGAAAAAGGGGTGAGCAACCACAACCCAGTAGGAAATTTCCAAAAATAATATAGTGCAGCGGAAAACCAAACCAAACGATGCATCAAAGGCATAATTAAACAAGTATAGTCTTTCAATTATTTACTGATTTTTATTTCGAACTTTTACTCAATCAGACTCCCAATTTAAGTAATTAGCTTCTTAAATTATTTTAGAACCTTTATTATTAATTTTTCTTCAACCTAGTATCACTAGCAATTTCTTTAGGTGCATTGCTGACTTCGTAACTTTTCATTTTATATGTTTCCCACAATTCCTTGTCTTAATAAGACCTTTCAACAAATCCTTAAATGCTTTAGACTTGCAACCACTGCCCACCGCGACACACACTATTTGAATAGATGTGGCCCTGAACTCGGCAAACTCGACAACCCCAATTTTATCCATGGACCACAGCCCAAATCAAAATCAAACTCGATAATTCGATAACCCCAAATCTTTATCCATAGACCGCAGCCAAATCAACTTTTAGACAACCCCATATCTGGTGCACCTCACAAGCGCGAAAGCTATTGTGACCACACCGGTATTCACAAGCGCGATAGCTATTATGGATACCTGATCTCAACAAACACATCTACTGCCCACCGGCACTTTCTAACATGACCTCTTAGCAAGTAGATTGCCCATTTCACTATACGATCTCCCAACTAGTACTCCTCTCACTGTACGATCTCCCAACTAGTACTCCTCTGACCAAACATTCGTTATTGGTTTTACTTCTTAGTTAAACATTTCACTTCCACAGTATATTTATATATCCATTAACAATTTTCCAAGCTATAGCTTTAAACTGTGAACTCATTTTCTTTTCTTAATGACATGTTTACTGAATATGGCATCTAAATTACATTTGCGCGTTAATGTTGCTGTTAATTAGATATGACTTATGAGTGCACTGTGCACCTAAATTATCACGACTTGCTACAAGTAGTTTTTAGCATTAGACAATTATGTATGCGAAAATGCTAGAAATCCCCCATTTTTATACCCCAAAAAATTTACATCCCTATGTGTCCGTGTTTATTGGCTCACTTTTAAAGCGGACTTCCTGTTTTTTTCAAGTGGGGTAAGGTGAGGATGAAATCTACGTTGGATAAGAGTGACACATATGGGTGTAAAATGGTGGGGTAGAAAAGCGGGGATGGGAAGCAGCTTCGGTATGTATGTGGTGTAGTCAGCACAAGTCAATCAAGTTACCACTCACAGTCTCACACCTTTACAGACAATCACCTTAAAACAATTATTAAAAAGTGTTTTGTTAAAGAGACAAAAATTTAAGGGACTCTTCAACTCCCGTGGACTAAAGGTGTGGCTAGTTGTTTTCCTTTCTTTTAACTCGAACAAAACATTCATTCACAGCATACACAAAATCAACAAAGAACGGTTTTAGAACTTGGTAAACCAAAGCAGACTAATGGAAAGGAACCATGAGATTCACACAAAAATAATCGAAGAGATATATATATCAAAATCCATAAACACCAAAAATCCATTAAACGAAGAGATATGATGCAAACAAAAGCCATGCCAAAATAGTTTAGTTCTTATAATATTATGTAGAAACCCCTACCTCGGAATCGCTTAAAATCCAAATACGACGGGTATACCAATGGCTAGAAACATCACGACCAACTTCAGGCTATACATCGTTCCATACAGACCAAATGTAACAACCCTACTTTCCATATAACCCCGGCCGATGATTAAATAGAAAGTACGTCGTCAATTTCCTGCAAAGGGGTACATAACCCACAGAAAACTAGGAACACCGTTCCTTTTCAATTGTATATGTATAAGGGCAATTAATTTCTTAGCAAAAATAATGAAGATGTCTAAAGAATAAAATCAGCGTACTAGACTTCAATAATATAATCCACCTTTAAGTCGAACTAACAAAAGAAAATAAAATGAAATGAAGTCTACCCAAGTAAATATCCCCAACGCCTCACAACTACATAACGGAAAAATTAAAATAAGAAGTGTAGATGTCCACCCTCAGTTAGATATCTTCTAAATATCCACCGATACTGGAATCAATCAAACTCCTTCACGAATCCCTAACAACACCTGAAAAATTTATCAACAGGAGTTAAACTCCAAAGCAAGCTTACTCGATCGTCGAGCCATGGAAAATATAAAAAAAAAATATAAATAACTCGCAAGCAAGCAACGGAAGAAAACCAATAAGATACTAGTTACAGCTGAAACAAGCACCACAAATTTACGAATCTAAAGTTTTCCTATTCAAGCGATTACTATACTCATAAATCAAGCCATATAACTTGTCAAACCTCTTCCATAGTGTTATATCGGGACATATCCGCAATAACACTAACTGAATTCAGAACATATCCGCAAAGAAACGCTCGAGAAGGTACATGTATGTGTATACTAATGTACCTGAAAGCGCCTCCCCTATCTCAAATTTTCTTTCCGAAATGAGATCATAGATCACAGGGTTTAGAGACTTACATAAAGCCTCTAGGCAAACGAAATACCAACCTTGATTAAAATGACTTCTATCATCTTAACTGCAAGAACTTTCCAAAAATATCATACTGTCACCAAGATCTAGACAGTGTAACCATCTCACGTCAGTCGACACTCAATATGTATAATTCCCATAGGCACGGTAAATCTGCAGGGACTTAGCTAAATAAAAAAAAATCTAGCTAACAACCAGTAACACACCATAAAAAAATGGATCATGAGTTTCTTCACCATTTGGTTAGACCCCTCCAAAAGAAAATGAATTTTTTTTTTTGTACTCACGACGCTCGTCTTATACGCAAACACAAAACTCCTTTAACAATCCATTTCAAACTTCCCATAAGCGCCAGCTTAAATTACTTATGCACATATACGCTTATAGTACATGATTCACATCATTATTCATGGGCTATTATATATATATCCTCTTGATTAGTCATAAATGTGCACGTTAATCTACTAGCTCGTCCACTCCATAATTCATCAGTTCACCTATCCAATTGTAAGCTGCCTCATAACTAAGTTTGGATCAATTAAATAAATATCTAAATCAACTAACATGTACTGGTAGAATGACTTAGATATGTAGACAAAGAATAGAGCCAGGCAAACACCCATTCAACAAAAATCAATTAATCAGAGAGCAAAACTCCAAATGATCAATATCAAGGGAGGGTGTACTTTTCCTATCATACGCACCATTATCACGGTCTAGAAACTCTTGTACTCGCCCCATCATACAACCAAATTAGTAATTTATAATGACTAGGTAGAATTTCAAACAGATAAGCAGAAAAAAACCCCAAATCAGATCATAGATTATAAATGGATTCATGCATAACCATTCATGAGTTATTCTATATCCAGTTCTACATTTATCCAAGATTTCGGAACCGAATAAACTTGCCTCAATTTTCGTATGCAACCTGATCACTCCTTTAAGAAGAAGTTTCCTCACTTATTAAGCCCTAAAAGATGAATACAACAACAATTAGAGAAAGAGATATACAAAACGTAAGCACAAGCTAAAATCACCATGAAAGAAATGACGAAAACTAATTAAATCCTTACCACCTATACCAATGCTCTTCCTTTTCTCTCTACTGATTTTTTTTCTGCTATCTCTTATTTGTTTCCTTAGCCGCTTTAGTGTAACCCTAATCTTATTCCCGTAGAAGAGAAAATATATAAAGTCCTCTAACCCTACTTATTAGTACTAAGTCAAAAGTTTGGGGTTAGCTAAGCAAACCATCTTTAATTGCTATGGGGTACCTTTCTATAACTAAAGTGACATGTACCAAATTATTCTAGTATAATTTAACTACTCCAGGAAGTTAGCTTCGATGGATATTACAATCTACCCCACTAAAAAAAAAGGATTCCGTCCCCGGAATCAAAATTACCTCGTTATTGAAGATATGCGGGTGAGAACGACGAATAACATCCTCACGTTCCCAGGAAGCCTCTCGCTCGTCTAGTGGATTCCATTGCACTTTCACAAATGGTATTGCCCGAGACCTTAGTTGCCTAACTTGTCATTCCACGATACGAATAACCTTATCTTCATAGGTGGCATCCGGTTTCACCACCAACTCACTAAGGTCTCGCTTGTTGAGCTCGCTTCCTCATCTCTTAAGTGTCTACGTAACATGGAAACATGAAATACGTTGTGCACTCCGCATAACCTAGGTGGTAAATCCAACCGGTATGCCACATTTCCAATCTTCTTAGTTATAGGAAAAGGTCCAATAAATCTAGGAGACAATTTACCTTTCTTTTCCAAACCTCATTACTCCTTTCATAGGAGACACCTTGAGTAATACCTCATCTCCGACTTCAAGAGGTAATGGTCGACGCTTCTGTCTGCATAAACTTTTTGTCTACTTCGAGCTTTACGAAGACAATCCTTAACCACTAGGATCTTCTCCGTAGTGAGATTTGAACCAGATCAGGCCCCAAAAATCTCTTTTCACCAACTTCTACCCAACATGCCGGTGAACGACAAGGTCTTCCATAAAGAGCTTCAAAAGGAGCCATACCAATACTCGACTGATAACTATTATGTAAGCAAATTCTGCCCATGGTAAATAATCATCCCAATTTCCTTGGAAATCTAGAACACATGCTCAAGCATATCCTCCAATATTTGATTAACTCTCTCTGTCGACCATGATCCGAGGATGAAATGAAGTACTAAAATCCAAATCAACCCAAAGCTTGTTTGAAAGCTTCTCCAAAATTTGGAAGTGAATTGAGCACCCCTATCGAAATAATTGAGACCGTTGCCCATACAATACCACAATCTTCTCTACATAGAGCTTACATAATCTATCCACGCCGTAGGTAGTATGCACTTTGTAAAAAGTGTGCCGACTTAGTCAACCGGTCCACTATTACCCAAATAGAATCATGTCCTCTCTTTGATCTCGGTAGTCCAACTATAAAATCCATGGAAATATTTTCCCATTTCCATTACGGTATTCAGGAGTGGTTGTAATTATCCAGCTGGCTTTTGATGCTCAATCTTAACTTCTGTCGACATGTTCCTGCATTTATAAACATATTCTACGCAATATCTCGCTTCATACTTTTCCACCAAAACGTCTCATAAAATCCTTATACATTTTTGTAGCTCCGTGGATGGATAGTGTAGCGACTACGGTGAGCTCCATCTAATACCTCACGTCTCAACGGGCGTCCACGGGTACACATAACCGACCTCGAATCCGAAGCCCACCATCCATCCCAACATCAAAATCTTCACTTAAGTCTCAGATCCAAGTAGTTTCACACACCAATCATCCTTGACCGAGCCTGAACAATACTGACTAATAAGTGCAGGTTGTACCACAAGATTTCCCAAAAATGATTGAGAAGTAGAAGAACCCTTAACGTCTAAAAAAAAACTCAGCGACTGTCTCTAACATTTTCCACTCTTCCGCCATCATGAAAGCTAACAAACCCCTTGGTTTTCGACTTAAGGCATCAGCTACAACATTCGCCTTACCAGGGTGATATTGTAAGCCGAAAGTATAATCATTGATGAGCTCCATCCATCGACGCTGTCTCATATTCAAATCCTTCTGGGAAAATAGATACTTGAGACTCTTATGATCAGTGAAAAGCTCAAATCTCTCGCCATACAAGTAATGACGCCACAACTTCAGAGCAAAACTACCGTCGCCAACTCCAAGTCATGGGTTGGATAATTCTTTCTCATGAACATGCAATTGCCTAGATGCATAAGCTATAACCTTACCTTCCCGCATCAAAACACATCCCAATCCTAGAAGTGAGGCATCATGTAAACCACTAGATCCTTTCCTTCTTCGGGTAAGGTCAAAGCGAGTGCTTGAAGTAAGCTTAATCTTAAGCTCCTGAAAAGCGTCTTCACACTTAGAATCCCAAACAAACAATACTCCCTTCTTAGTTAGCCTAGTAAGAGGTCCCGAAATACGAGAAAAATCTTTAATGAAACGACGATAATATCAAGCCTAAACCAAGAAAACTTGAATCTACAAAACCGTTGTGGGTTGTGTAGTAGCAGTTTTCCCACACTACACCCTCACTATATTTTGGTTAATTAGTCCATTGAAAGTTATATAATTGATAATGTTTATTGATTAATTTCATGAGTTGTTTACAGAAAAGTAGAATTACACTTAGCAAGTAAAACACTCTTAAACTTTCTCTCCTAATGACTTGCCCAACAATTCCAAAAAGATCTCTCTTACAAACGGACTCACTCAACCCTTTATATAGGGCGATACATAGTGGATGACAGCTAATCTATCCTTTTATTTCGGAAATGTTCCGCGAAGTGTCGAGATGTACAAACATTTATTCTCGCGACACTTCTTAACCTCGCCCGGTTCCATGTCTTTCTCGCTGTTTTGTGTGTCGTTGTTCATCAAAATCATTTATTTTATTGTCTGCGCATCGACTCGCGACGTCAGCTGTTTATTAACCCCATGAGCCCCGCACGTTGCGATATTATGATCCTACATCTTGCCTCTTTTTCCTTGAATATTGCTTGAAGAGCGATTTTAAGAAAAATCATCGTTGTAGTAATCTTTGGTCTTTTTGTTGACGAAGGAACGAGCGAAAGAATACTGGACTTGAAGAGTACGTACTTGCCTCTATTCTTTTGCGAAGTTCCGAAGCTTCTCTGTATATATGAAGTGGCATCTCTTGCCTCATGAGTTATCAATTTCATAAGCTCTTCTACTTTGTTAGGGAAATATGTTGTGCGATGTTCGAATTCTACTAAAATTCCCTGGATTTAATGGTAGACCGTTTACACGTGTCCTCTTTTACCGATGCATTTAATATTATCCGTCGTAATATCTTTTTCTCATCTATTTATAGGGGTGTTCCTTGTGAAGAAGTTTCTTTCCCTTTCATCTTCTTCATAAAATCGCAAGTGTTCTTCTTCTTCATCGTTCAGTAATCATTCCGCAAGTGTTTACCCGCTATTTTCCTTCTTCATCCTCTTCTCTTCTTCTCGTTTACTTCCTAGTTGTTGTTCTCATGGCATCCAGGTTTGTTAATCTTGCCATATCTAGTTTGATCTTGTGGTTGATTGCTTTGAAATTAGTTTTTCTTGTTGAAATCACACTGGTATGCTTAACTTTATAGTTTCTTTTTTCGCCATTGTTGTTTAGCAAGAACCAACCCAAAACCAAATTTACCGTGAAGGACCCTCTCCTTTCTCTAGGCTCGCCATCGAAACCTTCCTCACAACAAGAATCTATTACGCATCCAAAGCCTACTCGCGAGCAAAATCTATGGTTAACAAAAGGAAGCCTGCGAGTGACAAGGTATTTAAGAAACATTTCTTTTTTATGAACAATATTTTGTTGCCTCTGTTTCTTATTTAACTTGTTACTCGCGAGGATGATGGAAATACTTGGCAGTAACTCCTAAAAGGCTTCGCCAACCCAAGCCTGTTACTCCCAAAGTGTTCCGTTTCCCTTCATTCACACCTTCATCTCCTGCTGCGAAGTCGTCGCAAGATAATATTCCTATACCTCCACTCCTCATAGACCAAGTTCCTTACAATGTCCTCCTATGAACGATGTTATACCACCTCTCGCTATCAATGTCCCTACTATTTCTCCAATCACTTCTCTCCCGAAACTTCCTCTCCTCATGAGGTTCCTTTGGCAAAGGATGACTCATCTTTTTTGGTAGAGCAAATTCCTCTAATCCAAGGAAAATTTGGAGGGTATAGATGTGGCCTTTAAGGTTCTTTCGGATCTCGTGAATGATGCCAAGAGAACTTGTCGATCCTATCAAATCCAACGTCTGCGAGATTTTAAGTAAGCACTTTGGTCCCGATAAGGTCTCGCAAGCGTCTTTAGTTCAAGAAATTAGTAAGTGAAGGATGATCTCAAGTTATGACCGCGAAGTGCAATAGTCTTCACCTTGAAAATCAAAAAATTTCACAACATCTCGCTAGATCGTGATAACCTTCGCAAGAAGAATGAAGAATTAAAAGGTATGCCCTCGCTTTTTTTTTTTTTTTTTTTTTTTTTTTTTACAACTCAAACCCTTGCTCGTCCTTCAAGTATTAAACCGAAACGAATAATGGAGATATATCGACAGAATCTATCGTTGAAGAAGTTCGAGTTGAAAGAGATGCTTGGATGGAGCAAGATAATTTCTTAGATAATCTTCATACCTATGCGGTGATCAAATAAATAACTTGTCTAAAGAGAATTTTGATTTATCGCAAAAGCAAGATTCATTAAGTAATGACTTATCTCGTCTCTCTTACGCTTTGACTAAAACTAATTTGGAGTTGGAAACTTTATCGATGAGAATCGAACTCTTTCTCAAGAGAAACGTTCTTTGTTGAATAAGGTGGCGAGCTTTCAACGACGATAACGCTGTCCAAAAGTTATGTGAAGAACACGAACAAGCTAAACATACTTTGAAAACCAACTTGAAGAAATTAGTGCGAGAGAGATAAACTTATTCAAGGTAGAATAACCTTGAGTGTAAAAGCGAAGCAATTCCAAGAACAATGTATCAGATTAGAAAATCCAACTCTACTTTGGCGACCGAAAATTCCATACTTATTTCCAATGAAAAGAATTTGCGATCTCGATTGAAAGGCTTAGTTGGGGATTCATTTGATGATGTCATGGACCGTTTGGGAATAATCATGACTTTAACTCAACATCTTACTTCTCAAAAGGAAGGTAGTCAAATTATTTGACTATCTTAATTTATGTATTTATTCCATGAATATTTTATTACCCCGAAAATGCCAAAAAGGTTCGATAAAAATTTTCTCTCGATCCACCGTGTATTTGTTATGCTGGACCGAGAGAAAGCTTCGTTCCACTATCTCCACCCTCGTGTCCGATTATTCTAAAATTCGCAAGGAAAATGGACTACTCTCCGCGCATCTTGCTCGAATTCTCGCGACCGTGCGAGCGAAGATTGGATTATATATCTCATTGTAAGGACATTGATAGTAAGAATCGTCCAAAGGCATTGCTTCGCCAATTCCCTCTTAAAGCGAAGTTCTTGTGAATAATATTTTCTGTCAAAGTCTCTTGATCCCATTCACGTCGATCCTTTGAAATAAGTGATGATGAAGTTCCTAATGCTCCGGATAGTGATTATGAATATGAAAGCGGCGAAGACGTCGCTAATACTGAAGTTATCAACAAAGATCCGACTGAAAAGTTTTCTGATGAGAATCCACCAACAGGCGAGAATAAAGATTTGAAAATATTTCAAGAACGTCCATTGACCGGCGAAGGTGAAGTGAAAGCTTAGTGAAAGTAATTGGTGAAGACGATAAAATTGATGTAGAGAACTAAACTGTTTGATAACTCTTGCTACAATTGTCTTTTTGTTTTGAAAGGTTAAATCCCTTGTTGGATAATCCTCGTATTTGCTTCTTCTTAATTATGACTATAATCTATGAGCTTATTCGCTTACATTTTTGTGAAATGATTTTTACTCGATTATCATCATTTTTGCATTGTATTCTTCATCGATGTCGATTTTTGTATTGCGACGGAGGTCGCAGGGCATCTCCATGAGTGAAGAAACCTACTTTCTCTCGCCTTATCATTTCGGTAGTCTTTATTTTATCTCTTCTTGTGGCGACAAGGTCGATCGCCTTTACATTTTCATGCAATGGCTCATTGACCTTGCCTTATCAATTTTGTGTGGTCTTCCGAGTTAGACCTCCCTAATTAGAGGTCCTCCCCTGCCACCTTTTATGGCGACAAAATCGCAGGACGTCCTTACACTTGCATGTAAAGACCCATTGATCTTGTCTTATCATTTTCCAAGTATTTTTTGGCCTCGCAGATGTTTTAGTTGCGACAATATGACAGGCCTAAATATCCTTGCGAACATAAAGCCCCATGACATTGCCGTCGTGCGACGAAATCGCAGACGTCCGTACACTTTCGTAAAGACCCATTGATCTCGCCTTACCCTCGCGTTAGTATTATTGCCTCTGCAGGATCATTGCACAAATATGACAAGCCTAAGTCTCCTTGCGAAAACAAAGCCTCATGACATTTAAATGCTTTTGACACCCCCCCTAATGGAGAGCGTCGCCCTTATCATCTCCCCGGTTGCCCCTTCAAGGAGGCGAAACATCGGCCATACAAGACTAGCTCCTCCCATCCGGTCTTAACAACACCCAGTTGTTTTCGCGGCCTCTTATCCCTTATACCTATATGGTTTATGGTTACGAGACCGCACCCTAAGTGGAGTTTTCTTGGGCGAGTGCAACGCATGCCAAGACTTGCCAAGAATGGCCAGGTAGGTTCATCCATCCCGGCACTCGCTCAACCGTGTGCCTCGGCGCCTTGTGCATGCACTGACTCCTTGGAAGAGACCCTCGGTCGCCCAACCAGGAGTATAACCTACATATATAGTTGGGAATCCAAGGTATCTCCCGAGACAGGCTTTCATGGGCCCCCAACCGCATGACCCAGTTTTGGAGCGGTGTAACCTTCCACCCGAGCCATGTTAAGAGATACCCCTTATATGACGCACTTTAGGTCTTACATTTGCCTCTTACGAAATATAATTCGCGAACTAGGGTGTACGCCATAAAGGTTCGTCCCATTCATTCATTCAATCATTCTTCATCATTTGCTATTTTTATGCGAGATATTCGTCGATTCATTCATTTAATCATTCCTTATCTCTTGTTGTTTTGTTAATCCATTCATGACTTTTTTTGTTATTCTTATCGCGATCTCTTCGCGGATTCTCTCTCGCATTTTATTGAATGTCACAAATATCCGCTAAGAAGTACTTCATCTTGATTCCTTTTGTCATCTTTCGTTATTACGGGTAATATTTCTTTAGATATAACCTATTCCATGGTCTATCCAATTTTTGTCCCACATCTCTTCCTTCGGTCCATCAATATATATGCCCCGTACCAACTACTTCTTTGACGATATAAGGTCCATCCCATTTTCTTTCCAGCTTGCCTCCACTTTCACGTTGATATATTGGGTTTCTCTGCAACACCAAGTCTCCCGGTTGGAACTCACGTATTTTTACACGCTTGTTATATTCTCTAGCCAATCTTTGCTTTGATAATTCTCCATGTGTCGCAAGGCCTTTTCTTTTTTTTCTTCCAATTCATCCAACTTGATTAAAATGTTGCCTGCGCTAAGATTTTTATCCCAGGACCTCTTTTGGTTGTTTAATCGACCTCTCGTTGGAAGTACTGCCAACTCCGTAAGTTAAGCAAAAGGGGACATTCCCGTGGCTTCTCTTCTAGTTGTATTATAGGCCCACACCTTTGCATTGGGTACTTGTTCGCACCATCCTCTATTGTGTCCTTCCAACTTTTTCTTCAATATATCAAGAATTGTTTTGTTTGTTGCCTCCGCTTGGCCATTAGCTTGTGGATATAATGGAGTTGATTTTCCACATCTTATTTGAAATGCATTAGTTAAAGGCAACTCTATATTTTGTCCTTCAAACTCGCTTCCCATTATCGATACCGGTTGTCTGCCGGGATCCCAAATCTGCATATAATATTTTCAAATATGAAAGTAAAAACATCTTTATCGCGAATGTGCTGGACCGCTTTCACCTCTGCCCACTTTGTGAAATAATCCGTTGCGACAATTAGGTACCTTCTTTGTCCCGTTCCGGTAAAAATGGTCCCACAATATCTAAACCCCATTTTCCAAAAGGCCACACACTTCTTGAAGAATTTAATGGTGCTCCCGGTGCATGTATCTTCTTCCCGTGTCTTTGACAATCTTCGCAGCGTTTGGCTATTGCTCTCGCGTCCTCATGCATATATGGCCAGTAATATCCTTGCGTCTTTGCCTTGTATGCCAAAGATCTTCCGCCGCTATGATTTCCTCGCATCCCCACTATGCAAGCATCTTCAATATGGTTTCTCCTTCTTCCTTGTCGACATCGAAGCGAAGGTCCATCAAAAGAACGCCGATAAAGCACACCATCTCGCAATTCATAATTTGTTGCTCGGCTCTTTAACTTGTGTGCTTCAATCTATTTCTTGGTACCTCGCCTTTCATTAAATATGCGTGAAGTTCTATCCTCCAATCTTCCTCGCGACGTTGCATCTCATCTACCACCATCATTATATCTGCTTCTTGTCCTTCCTCTTTATTAATTGATGGCGCCGGAGGCGTCTGTATTTTGATATTCCTCGCGGTTGGTCTGTCATCATACTTGATATAAAGGCAAAAGCTGTCTGCAGTCTGTTATCTCTCCTTGATATGTGCCTCCATTTTATTTTCGGTATCTCTGTCTTGGACAACACTTCTACAAGCTTCCGTATTTCCGTAGGGGATGGATCATTTGTAGCATACTTTTTCGTTATCCCCTAATCAGTGCGAGTCACCGGGTAATTCTCACACTCTCCGCCATTTCTATTGCAAATCGTAAAGCATGTATTATGGCTTCGTATTCGTTTCATTATTGGTAGACTCAAATTCCAATCTAAAAGCAAAAGCTAACTTATTGCCTTCACAGCGAAATCATAACAATTCCCACTCCTTTACCTTCTCCATTTGATGATCCATCCACTAATATTTCCCACCGGTTTGGCTCGATTAACAAATCTTTGGATCTCCATGTTCTTTCCTCTACATCCATCATTTCATCCACCGCTTCATCTTCCTCCAAAGGAAATTCCGGGAAAAGTCTGCGGCGACCTGTGACTTGGTTGAAGATAATATTTCATATTTGAGTTTGCAATGACTTATTTGAGCATTCCATCTTTCGACTCTTCCGATCTTTTTGAATTTTTCATTCTCGACTCAATTGGTACCTTTGTTACCACCCTTACTGGTGTGTGCTTGAAAATATATCCCGAAGTTTTAAATGACGACAGACTAACGCTAGGATTAGTTTTTCAATCTTTGAATAATTTCTTTTCGCGGCATTAAAAGTTTTCTTGATATAATAGATTGGTTTTTCCACTCTGCGTCCGTTCGCAATAAAACCGCACTTAAGGCGCGAAGTTGTCGCGAGATATATTAATAATTCCTCCCTGTGTTCTGCCTTCGCATAATGGATACATCCATTAAATGCTCCTTAATTCCTTGTAGAGCCTTTTTCACATTCGTCCAGTCCATTCGAATTTCGATCCCTTTTTGTAACACCGAAAAATGTTTACACTTATCGACATTTTACCGTGAGATGAACCTTCCTAGTGATGCTAACAATCCATTTAGCTTTTGAACATCTTTTCTTGTCGCCGGCGCGGCATGTCGCGAATCGCTTTTACTTTCTCCGGTCAACGTGTATTCCTTCTTTTGATACAATGTAACCCAAGAACTTCCCCGACGCAACCCGGTGGTACATTTTAAGGTTGACCTTGATGTTGAAACGCCTCATTTGCTCAAAAATTTCTTTCAAGTCTCGCACGTGATCTTCGCCTTCTTACTTTTTACTAGCATGTCATCTACATAGACTTCGAGTTGTTTTATGTATCCATTCTCCGCGAATACCTCTTCTACCATCCTTTGATACGTCGCTCCAGCATTTCGCAAACCGAATGGCATTTTAGTATAGCAAAGATAATCCTCTTGGAGCGAAGAAAGCAAAGATGCTTTGATCCTCTTCGGCGAGTGGGATCTGGTTGTAACCTTTGTATCCATCCAAATGAGGATACCCTTTCATTCCTCGCCGCCGATTCGACTACTGGGAATATCTGGCAAATGGAAAACGTCTTTCGGGCAGGCTTTATTTAAATCGGTGAAATCAATGCAAATCCTTATTCCTTTGTTCTTCTTTGGAACTATAACCATATTCGCTATCCATTCGGGATATTTTGCTTGTCTAATGATCCTCGCGTCCAACATCTTCTCCGCAACTCTTCTTCTATCTCGAGGGTGATATGCTGTTGCTATCTTTCTAATTCTTTTTGTTTGAATGGCTTCACATTTTTATCAATTTCCAACTTGTGACAAGCTACCGATGGATCTATACAGGCATTTCATCCATATCCCACGCGAAGATATCTTTATAATCTCGCAACAAACCAACAGCTTCTTTCTTCTTCATCCGCTCCCATGTTAGTTCCAATCTTTAGCATCTGGGTTCTTCCTTAGTTCCAATATTCACTTTAGTTTGCTCGCCGCGACGTAATCGCCTTCGGTTCTCCCATAGGGGTTGGTCCTTTCTGGTTCCATCGCGGATCATTTTCTTCTCCCCGAGATCTCGCTAGGTATTCCTTTTCCTTCCTTCGCTTTGATCATGTAAACTCTGAACTCTTCTTCTTTCTTAGCCGCCCTCGCCATCTTTTTGCGGTACTTAGATATATTCTTTTGTTTGTTTACTTGTTCCTCGCAACATTTTACTTCATTTTGATAATATATTCTTCCTTTAGCAAGATCCCTTTGATCTCGCCTATTCCGCTTGGTGTTGGAAACTTGATGCATTGATGAAGCGTCGACGCTTGACTTTTATTGCATGTACCCATGGTCTTCCTAGTAACAAGTTATACGGGATTCCATATCTACTATACTCAATGTCACCCGAGTTTCGATTCTTCCCAATGGAATACGTATTTTTATCTCCTCTAACTTTGGTTATGGATTTACCAAAACCTTGGATATTGTATGCCGCGAAAGTCATATCCTCATCTTCATATCCCATCTTTTTGTAAGTGTGATAGAACATTATGTTCACCAGACTCCCTGTATCAATTAAAACTCCATGTACCACCCATGTTTTACTGTGTTCTCCGATTCTTCTCTCTCCTTATACGCGTTAATTGCGATCACTAATGGAGATGGGTGATCCAAATTTTCTTTGGATATCTCTCCCACGTGAATGTTATCTCTTGTTTTTCCCAATCTTTCAAAGGTGATATCATTTCTCTGCTCTAACCTTCTTTCCTTCAAAATCCCGTTTGTGTATTCTTCCTCTCGATATTTTCATGAAATTCACTAATCATTACTCCCGTATCCGGGTCACATACCATATCTTTTTCCCCGCTTCATCCGATCTAAGATTTTCCTTTCTCATTTTCTTGATCCAAACAACTTTAATTGCGATTTTGTTTCTTGAACCAACAAGATTAGGTCCCTGTTTCTAGCGCATATGTAGTAGCAGGTTTTCCCACACTACACCCCTCACTATATTTTGGTTAATTAGTCCATTGAAAGTTATATAATTGAGAATGTTTATTTGATTAATTTCATGAGTTGTTTACACAGAAAAGTAGAATTACACTTAGCAAGTAAAACACTCTTAAACTTTCTCTCTCCTAATGACTTGCCCAACAATTCCAAAAAGATCTCTCTACAATGAGACTCACTCAACCCTTTATATAGGGCGATACATAGTGGATGACAGCTAATCTATCCTTTTATTTCGAAATGTTCCGCGAAGTGTCGCAGATGTACAAACATTTATTCTCGCGACACTTCTTAACCTCGCCCTTGTTCCATGTCTTTCTGCTTTGTTTTGTGTGTCGTTGTTCATCGCGTCATTTATTTTAGCCGTCCCGCGATCGTTTCGCGACGTATTTGTTTATTAACCTCGCGAGCCCCCGCACGTTGCGATATTATGATCCTACTGTGTTGTTTCCAACTCAACACCGCTCAATCTTGGAGGGGTCAAGGAAACTGGATTCGGATATCACATGTCCCAAAACTTAACGATTGTTGCCAAAATTCGCATTTCGAGAACTTTGCAAACAACCGATACTCTCTCAAAGTATGTAACACCAATCTTAAGTGTTCCTCGTGTTCTTCCCGAGTCTTAGAGTACACAAGAATATCATCAATAAAAACGATAACAAAACGATCGGAAAATCTCTAAAAACCCGATTCATCAAGTCCATAAACACCGGTGCATTCGTAAGCCCAAAAAAGGCATCACCGTAAACTCATAAGAACCATAACGAGTCATGAATGCGCTTTATAAATATCTTGCTCTCTAACAAGAAGTCGATGAGCTTTGGATCGCAAATCGATCTTCGAAAACCATATAGCCCCTTTCAACCGGTCAAAAAGATCATTAATCCTAGGTAAAGGATACTTGTTTCTTATCGTGACCTTGTTGGGCCCACGATAGTCAAACACAATCGTAATCTTAACCATCTTTCTTTTTTTCACAAATAAAACAGAGCACCCCATGGTGAAGAACTACGTCGAATAAATCCTTGACTTAGAAGTTGTTCAATCCGAGACTTCAACCTCGCATTTCCTTTGGAGCCATTCTCAGTAAGGAGCACGAGCAATTGGTGTCGCATCGTTGAAGTTCGATGCGAACTCCACTTGCCTATTTGGAGGTAATCCAGAACCTCTCGAACAAATCCGCAAAATCGACACAACTAGTATACCTGCAATGTAGAGACTCATTATCTACTACTTCGCCCTCAATATGGCTAAGGAAAGCTTCTACAAACAGACTTCGAGATGTAGTCTGCACCACTACCTTAGAATTTCCCGGCTTTGCAAAAGTGATTGTCTTGTCAGCACAATCCAATTGCACAAAATTAGCGATAACCACCCATCCCTAATATTACATCGTAAGGAACCATTTCCAACACATAAAGATCTGCCAAGTGCTCATAATCACCAATCATAATAGGACAGTCATCGACCTTGTTACTCAACTCTACCATACTACTAGTAGGGGTGGAAACACATAACGGAAAATCACACACTTTCATAGAAAGATTTACCATGCGAACTAACTTAGCAGAAATGAAAGAGTGAGTAGCTCCGTATCAAATAAAATACTAACAAAGCTCTCCTAAAATAAAGAAAGTACCTCCCAAAGTAGCATTCTCCGTCTGGGAGGTTTACAAAGAAAGAGTTGACCCCGGCCACGAGGCTGCACATTACGGTTTGTAACCCCGTTGTTTGGTTGCTCACGTCTATCTCATTGTCCGAACTTTCTCTTTGGTACATTCGATGCCTTGTGACCCCTTTTCACGGCAGTTATAGCAAAACCCATAGAAGTTAATTGGTCCAGCAGAACAGCCTCACCCTCGGTGGCAACACCGCCCGTCATTACCACCGTTCTTCCGACTCACGGTTCCCTTGATTCCAATACCCCCTTCCTTTTCTTCCTGGATGATCTCCTTTTTGAGTGACATTCGGGTTTCTTTAGTTCTTACCACTTCCATGTTGACTGAAGAAACCTTGGATGCACGGTCAACCTTATTGTCCTTCTTCAAGAATTCCTCATCTCTCTTATGAGCCAAGAAATCTTGCTCAAACTCTCTGGCACATTCAACAGCCCTAACATATGTGTCAATCATATGATTTGCAACAATATGCCTCCGATACACAAAAGATTCGGACCATAAACAAACCTACGTCTATTTTTTCTCTTGATATCCACCAAGTGAGGTACAAACATCGATGGGTCTTGAGTATTCAATCTCGTACTGTAATGATAAAGTACCCGCTAAATGAAAGAAACTTTCTCCTTAGCATTTCGAATACCGAGGGAAATACTTGTCATCAAACATACGAATGAAGTCTGTCCATGTCATGGTGGCATGATCCACCACGTGAAGTCAAGTCCACCAAGTATGAGCATCTCCGGTGAGCTCAAAAGTAGCTAATCTCTCGCTTGAAGACTTCTCGTGGCAAGAAGGTCCTATGGCCCTAAAAATCTTGACCATCTCATCCTTCCATTCATGGGCTATCATTGGGTTATCGGACTTTCCTTAAAATTCTTTCGGGTTCAACTTCTTGAACTGAAACCGAACCTTTCTATACCTATCTTCCTCGTTCAAAGAAAGTGTCCTTGGTCCTTGGCGATGATTGTTGACTTGTCCGACATTTTGGTTCATAATGCAGAGCGATCGATTGGGCTATTAACCTGGTGTTGTGCCATATTCACATTCAGTCGATTTCCTAATTGTGGTTCATCTCCATCAATAGGACCACCATTTCCAGATACTACCTCTTCCAAAGCATGCCCGACGTCTTCTAGTACCACGCCTCGACATTCCTATATAAGTCAATGATAATCTTAGAAAAGAATACAATAAATATACTAATATTTATAAAGCATATCCAATCCATGGATATACATAACGAAACGTCCCAGGCTCACTCCCCCAAGTCCTAGAGTTACTCTAACCTAAGCTCGATATTAATCGTAACAACCCTACTTTCCATATAACCCCGGCCGATGATTAAATAGAAAGTACGTCGTCAATTTTCGCAAAGGGGTACATAACCCATTTAAAACTAGGAACACTGTTCCTTTTCAATTGTATATGTATAAGGGAAATTTATTTCTTAGCAAAAATAATGAAGATGTCTAAAGAATAAAATCAGCGCAGACTAGACTTCAATAATATAATCCACCTTTAAGTCGAACTAACAAAAGAAAATAAAATGAAATGAAGTCTACCCAAGTAAATATCCCCAACGCCTCACAACTACATAACGGAAAAATTAAAGAAGAAGTGTAGATGTCCACCCTCGATTAGATATCTTTGAATATCCCAAATCTCGGAATCAATCAAACTCCTTCACGAATCCCTAACAACACCTGAAAAATTTATCAACAGAGTTAAACTCCAAAAGCAAGCTTACTCGATCGTCGAGCCATGGAAAATATAAAAAAAATATAAATAACTGCAAGCAAGCAACGAAGAAAACCAATAAGATACTAGTTACAATTGAAACAAGCACCACAAATTTACGAATCTAAAGTTTTCCTATTCAAGCGATTACTATACTCATAAATCAAGCCATATAACTTGTCAAACCTCTTCCATAGTGTTATATCGGGACATATCCGCAATAACACTAACCGAATTCAGAACATATCCGCAAAGAAACGCTCGAGAAGGTACATGTATGTGTATACTAATGTACCTCAAAGCGCCTCTCCCCTATCTCAAATTTTCTTTCCAAATGAGATCATAGATCACGTGGTTTAGAGACTTACATAAAGCCTCTAGGCAAACGAAATACCAACCTTGATTAAAATGACTTCTATCATCTTAATCGCAAGAACTTTCCAAAATATCATCATCACCAAGATCTAGACAAGTGTAACCATCTCACGTCGCCGACACTCAATATGTATAATTCCCATAGGCACGGTAAATCTGGCAGGGACTTAGCTAAATAAAAAAATCTAGCTAACAACCAAGAATACACCATAAAAAAATGGATCATGAGTTTCTTCACCATTTGGTTAGACCCTCCAAAAGAAAATGAATTTTTTTTTGTACTCACGACGCTCGTCTTATACGCAAACACAAAACTCCTTTAACAATCCATTTCAAACTTCCCATAAGCGCCAAACTTAAATTACTTATGCACATATACGCTTGCGCACATGATTCACATCATTATTCATGGGCTATTATATATATATCCTCTTGATTAGTCATAAATGTGCACGTTAATCTACTAGCTCGTCCACTCCATAATTCATCAGTTCACCTATCCAATTGTAAGCTGCCTCATAACTAAGTTTGGATCAATTAAATAAATATCTAAATCAACTAACATGTACTTGGTAGAATGACTTAGATATGTAGACAAAGAATAGAGCCGTGCAAACACCCATTCAACAAAAATCAATTAATCGAGAGCAAAACTCCAAATGATCAATATCAAGGAGGGTGTACTTTTCCTATCATACGCACCATTATCACGGTCTAGAAACTCTTGTACTCGCCCCATCATACAACCAAATTAGTAATTTATAATGACTAGGTAGAATTTCAAACAGATAAGCGAAAAAAACCCCAAATCAGATCATAGATTATAAATGGATTCATGCATAACCATTCATGAGTTATTCTATATCCAGTTCTACATTTATCCAAGATTTTGAACCGAATAAACTTGCCTCAATTTTCGTATGCAACCTGATCACTCCTTTAAGAAGAAGTTTCCTCACTTATTAAGCCCTAAAAGATGAATACAACAACAATTAGAGAAAGAGATATACAAAACGTAAGCACAAGCTAAAATCACCATGAAAGAAATGACGAAAACTAATTAAATCCTTACCACCTACACCAATGCTCTTCCTTTTCTCTCTACTGATTTTTTTTCTGCTATCTCTTATTTGTTTCCTTAGCCGCTTTAGTGTAACCCTAATCTTATTCCCGTAGAAGAGAAAATATATAAAGTCCTCTAACCCTACTTATTAGTACTAAGTCAAAAGTTTGGGGTTAGCTAAGCAAACCATCTTTAATTGCTATGGGGTACCTATCTATAACTAAAGTGACATGTACCAAATTATTCTAGTATAATTTAACTACTCCAGGAAGTTAGCTTCGATGGATATTACACCAAACTACTAGTCTTCGAAGAGTTAAGTGGAGACAAAGGGTAGTGGAAGAGAAACAAATTAACCTCTGTAACTTTTGGTTTTGAGGTTCATGTGAGAAAGACAAAAACAAAGAGACGGCGAAGTTCGGCTGTTCACACTAGTTTTCTTCCTAGGCTTTTTTTGTGCGAAAACAGAAGAAGAAGAAAACATGGGACATGGGAAAAGTGACGGCCAAGACTCGTCGGAATCCTTATATATTTCTTTTATATTTAACCCTAGCCCAACAAAACGAGGTTAAAGAAAATTAACCTGATTATTACGTGGCTGTTTTTCACAAATTAAAAAAAAGGTCAATACTAGACCAAAACATTATCAAGATGTGGGCTAACCTCCAAGGTTCCCTAAACTTAATTATATGTAGCATTTTATTAAGTGAAAAATACTAGAACCCCCTACTATATGGGTTCAACATATACAAGCCCCACAAAATGGATCCTTCACTATCAACTCCATTCTTTCATATTTTGATATTTCTAGGCCCAAAACTTTAGAATTCAGGGCTTAATAATAAGAATATTATCCGTAATAATTATAATAATACCATGACTGCCCTTTTGTATATATACGTGATAAAACTAGCTATATATTTGAGTTTCATTTTCATTTTCATTTTCTTTTTCACTTTCTGTTTTCATCTGCTTTTGCTCTCTCTTTCTCTTTCTAGGCTAAAGAAACAGGGCAGATAATACAGTTTCTAATCGAGATTTGCAGTGAAAATCGATTTCATAACCTATATCTAAGCAATAGAAAAGTTTGGCAAATTGTTGTCATCGACGGCGATGATAGAGATCACAAATCCACCACCAGGAGAAGGAGTATCAGATTCAGTGGAAAAAAATGAATTCAAGAAACAAATTTCAATTAATAGATCCGCATATTCAACATGAGTTCATCAGCAAGCTAAGTATAAGTATCGTCTTCTATTAAAATGATGATTCGATTAAATATTTATGCTCGTAAGTTCTAGATTTGGCTTGATTTGTTAGGATTTGTTGATTTAATTTCAGATTCTTAATACGATTTTAATCTTTATTTCAGATTCAAGCTAGTTACATAAAACCTACGAGAATTAATTTATCAGATCTGCATTTTGAAGCTAGATTTGAATCGATTCAAGCTAGTTCAGGTAAGGTATTCATCATTATGTTCTTGTTTGTATTTTTGGTTTTTACATTGCAAAAGAAGACATTAAAATTATTATTTTTGAATGAATCGATTTTGCAATTTTAAATCTAGATAGATTTTGATTTGTGTTGTTGATGTTGTTTAGTTTCGATTTGCTTGATTTTCTGTTTTGGATAATTCAATTTGTTGTCGTTCTTGATACGTTTATCATTTAATTTATGATTCGTGTATATGTTTGACGAGTATGAAGAAGAGGAATCAACGAAAATCGAGTTTTGAATACTTATTTTGAATCTATCATCCGAGGTTGTACCTAATACTTTGAAGAAAGCTGCTCAATCTGATAGTACTAGTTATACACTTTTGTTTTGAATTTCTTTAACTTGAATTAACACACTTTAACGAATAAAAGTCTTAGATAATCCCTTTTTGAATAGAGATGGTGGTGTTGCAGCAGGTTTAAAGGAGGATTTGAAGTCAGTGGTGGTGTTTTTTGATTAATATTTCAATGCGATTGTGTTTCTCATATTTTGATGATTATGAACAACATGCGTAACTTTCGTCTACACATCCAAATTGCATGTGTAACTTACGTCTACACATCCAAATTGCATGTGTAACTTGTGTTTACACTATTCAGATGCATCTGTAACTCCCAGTTACACTAATCATATACATGTGTAACTCCTATTTACACTAGTCAAGTGCATGTAAAACTGGTTATACATTGTTGTGTGTATCGTTCTTTTTAATCTCGTAAAATCTTATTGTATTTTGTTACTCTTCAGGTTGCCAATAACTCAATAAAGTTAACTGCTTATTTATGTGGTATTTTTGTAGGATGGTCTCCCTGGAATTGGAGTTGGCGCTGAAATGTTGATAATGTATCGTTCTTTTTAATCTCGTAAAATATTATTGTTTTTTTCTTACTCTTCAGGTTTCCAATAACTCAATAAAGCTAACTGCTTATTTATGTGGTATTTTTGTAGGATGGTTTCCCTGGAATTGGAGTTGGCGCTGAAATGAGGAGTAGGAGGTGGAATTCATAATTAGGTAATTGTGGAATTCCGAATGAAACTGAGGACTAAGTGAAGAAGATTTTTGACACATTAATGGTGCTGAAATTGCATCCATAGATGTTGTTGGTGAGTGGATGTATTGATATTGTGAATATTCTATTACATTTGATATTTCTATGGATTAGAAGTATTTAAATGTAGTTAGGAATGTTTTTTGTACAGAGGTTGTGATCAGTCCTCCATTTGTGTTCCTTACCTCGGCTAAAAGTTCATTGTATCTTGAGATTCAAGTGGCTGCTTGCTGGGTGAAGAAAGAAGGTGCATTCACTGATGAAGTTAGGTATGCATGTGTTCAGCCTTTGTGCATTTGATTAATTACTTTGCAAATATGATCATCATCTCATATTTGATTGAATTTATCTATCTATCCATCACTACTATCCATATGCATGTGTAACTGGAAGTTAGACAAGTTAGATGCATGTGTATCTCCTAATTACACATGTTATTATGCATGTGTAACTCTCATTTACACAAGTCTGCTGGTGTAAGCTTACACGATGATATGTCTCTATATGATTCTTGGTTCATTATGGTCAATGTATGATGGAAATATTGAGTGGTGATGGCAATAATTTTGATTGCTTTATTTGTTTTTGAATTGTTTTTTATAGTGGAGAAATAAGTGGTTGATTTGGCTTGTATAAGGTTCTTTGGAGCAATACTGCTGGTATGCCCTTTTGCCATTATTCAATAATCTTTTTGTTTCTTTGATTGGGTAGTAATATTTCAAAGTTATGATGTTCTTTTATTTTGAATACATGAAACACTTGAGGTCTGTAGACTAATGTAGCTTGACCAATCTAGGAATTGTAACCTGTTCATAAACATTTACATAGAAATAAATGAATTGCATGATAGTTTTCAACAAGCTTTTGTTTTGATTATTTGATTTTGTAGTTAGCTTTAGATGGACAAATAAATATTTCTAATGCTAAATGAGTATGAAAACAAGATTTTTGATAAATACGCCATATGAGGTTGTGGTCGAAAGTCCTCCAAATGTGTATCTCTAGTTACATGATGAGCACACGACGCATTTTAACCCATTCTTTAGGTAACTTAGGTTTTTGGAAGAATGCAAGTTTATGATAAATGGCATATGCCATATGACACATTCTTTAGTGTAACTTCTGCTAAAGTTACACTAGTTATATGCATGAAATGTAACGGAAGAACATAAAGTTACACAAGTTAGATGCATGTGTATCTCCTAGTTACACATGTTATATGCATGTGTAACTCTCATTATTGGTTACATAAGTTTTTGATTTTGGAAGAATAAGCTTGTGTATAACTATATCACGGAGGATAGTTTAAACGTATGAATGTGGATTTCTCGATTTTTTTCGAGGTGTTTGTAGAGTTCAATGAACCCCAAAGGAAGGTGTTCATAAAGGGGTTCTTGGTTAAGTCTTTTGATTTAAAAACCAAACCAAAAATTAGGGAAAGGATATTCTCGATTAAAATCCATTAACTAATGGTTGGATTTTGGTTTAGAAAAGATGAAAACCGAGATTAATGGTTTGGATTTTGTTTTTAGATTAATTTTTTCTTTTGGTTTGATAGTTTCAAGAAAACAAGGAAAAGTGAAGATACCAATAACCAATATTTTCTTTTAACCGTCAGGAATGGAGGATTATTGAGGATAAAAAAATTATTGATTTAAATTTTCATTAGAGAGTTTCGGGGGAAACAAATGGATGATATGAGGAAAGCCATTAGTTAAATCTTCTTTTGATCTCTAGATTTTGAGTAAGCTTTAACTACTCTTAATATTTTTTAATTTGCGAAACAAAGTTTTTTATCTTTTCACTTCTTGTAAACTTTTTAGCAATACAAATGAATTTTGAGCGTGTCTACAATATTTTACCTTTGGTCAATGGAGGAAATTTTAGAATTTCCCTAATTTTTTTTTTTGATAAAATTAGTTTGATTCAATTAGATAGGTTTGCTTTGAATTAAGATAATCTATGCTTAGGGGATACAATTAATGTTTTGAAGAACTTTTGCAAAACAAGAGTTGATGTTTTACTTATTATTTGAGCGATAATTGTTGAGAATGAATAATGAAACCAGTGGAATCTAAGACCCGGTGACTCTTTCTTTTATTTATTATTTTATTTAAACCTTTTAATTTAAACGAAAAATTAAGAAAAATATTAAATCAATTGCGGATTTGTTTTTAGATTAATTTTTTAGGTTTATTTTTTTATTTTGTACAGTATTTTATTTTTCCTTTTTACGCGTTTCTTTTTGTATTTATTTTCGGGAATTTTTGAGGATGATGACTTCTTTCGAGGAGACGTCACCTACGATGAGCGGAATATATGCGTAGGAAATCAAATTATCGGGAAACCTCATACGAGATTTAAAACCTATGAAACTATTTATGAGAAGTATTACAAACACACCGCCTAGTTTGGAACAAAATGAGTTAGTGAATGGATGATTGTGTGGATGGCCTAATTTCATAGATGAATCTACCTCACAAGATCATTTTAGAGGTTGTTTCTAAACCACTAGACTTCCAAAAGTTTCCTAATTTATGGTTAGAATTGTGTGCTTCTAAAGTGTTGTTGGATTACTTTGCATCTTTAATACCATGCATGAAGTTGAAATCTTCCCGGAATCCCCATTCTTTGTTCTTTACGCACTTCCATGTGCGGTAAAAACTTGGTTTAGGGGTAAATTTTATTGGTTTTGTATATATTGTATTTTTCGATCCCCAAGTTTTCGAGTTATTAGTGTATGGGGATCCGTTTTGTACGATCCATAGGTATAATTATTTATTTATGTTTGTTTACTTTTGTTTATTTTATTTTGAATTTCCCATCTTAAGTTTTGCGTTGGATGACTCAATTACATTGAGGACAATGTAATGTTTAAGTGTGGGGGAGTGGTTAACTTTTTACTTTACTTTTTTTCAGGAACCAGCTTTTGAGTGTGTTTTCATGAGTGTGTTTTCATCAAAAAAAAAAAAAAAAATATTATAGTTGTTAAGTCTATGACCAGCTGTGTAGCGGGTCTATTTTTATGTATTTCCATATTATGACCAGCTGTTGAGCGGGTCCAAAAAAAAAACAAAAAAAAAAAAAGAAAATTATGACCAGCTGTGGAGCGGGTCTTTTCCTTTGTTCTCTTATCATATTATGACCAGCTGTGTAGCGGGTCTCAAAAAAAAAAAAAAAATATTATTATGGTTTTTGGGTTATGACCAGCTGTGTAGCGGGTCTTTTGTTTTTCCTTATATTTTATGACCAGCTGTGTAGCGGGTCTAAAAAAAAAAAAAAAAAAAAAAAAAAAATTGTGTCGCGTCTTATGACCAGCTGTGTAGCGGGTCTAAATCTCTCTTTTTGTATGACCAGCTGTGTAGCGGGTCAATTTTATGTTTTGCTCGAGGACTAGCAAAATGTAAGTGTGGGGGAATTTGATGAGCACGAGAGTGCGACGCATTTTAACCCATAAATACATTAGCTAGGACTCATTATTTCTCTAATAAATTTGTTTTAGTTGTTTTTGGAAGAATAAGCTCTTGTGGAGAATTGACTCGAAAAAATGTTATTTGCACTATGAGGCACCGTTTTTGGCGGGGAAATCATGACGGCGGAAGAACATAATTAGGGCTTGCAATTTGAGCTAGTTTCGGTGCGATTAAATCCTGAAATTGAATGGGCTTTGGAATCAATCTGAAATTGCATTTGGATAAAGAATTTCAACAAGATTTGGTCGGATTTGTTGACTGTTTTTATTGATACCACCTTATTACAACACAGGGGTTGGTAAGTCTTTTGATTTCGGAAGAATAAGCTTGTCACGTGGAATAGAAGAAAACAGATGAGTACATGCACGGAGGATATTCTCCATTAAACTCAAGATGATTTGGTGAGATATTCTCGTGGATTTCGTTTGAGATTTACCTGTTTGACTGAAACAGGGTTGGTAATCTCTTTTGGTTCGAAAAAGAAGGGGAGTACAAGTAGTTTCAAGAAAACAGAAAAGTGAAGATATCTCGGATGCATGAAAAAAAAAGGAAAGAAAATATTTTCTTTCATACCGAGTAATGGAGGATTATTGGGAGTAAAGGAGAGAGATTTTTGGGTCTTGTTCGATTTAAAAGGGTTACTTGGGTCGATTATTGGGGATTAGTTTTCTTATATTTTCACTTCTTTTTATGAGGAGTTAAACCCTACACCTTTGGGTCAATCCATTATGATTTGATAAAATTAGTTGTGATTCAATTAGATAGGTTATGCTTTGAATTAAGATAATCTATGCTTAGGGGATACAATTAATGTTTTGAAGATCTACTTTGGCAAAACAAGAGTTGATGTTTTACTTATTCACTGAGCGATAATTGTTGAGAATGAATAATGAACCTTGTGTTGTGAACTCGGTGGAATCTAAGACCCAGTGACTCTCTTTTATTTATTATTTTATTTAAACCTTTTAATTTAATCTTAACAACATCCGAGAGAACGAATCTTATATTACTACGAAAAATTCTCATTTTTCGGTGTTTGTAGAGTTCAATGAAAAGTGGCTTTGATTATTTTTTGTCCATTAATCTCTTGGATGTTTATTTTTTGTTTACAGATGTGCAAGTATATTGGAATCGAGAAAGACAAAAGGAAGGAAACATTTCTACTATAGGATATAGTGGATTATTTCTAGGATTTTGCTTTCCATATTTCGTGTTTTAATTCGTTTATTGTGTTCAAACAACCAATTACAGTAATTGTAGTAATTGATGAACGGACAAATTATTGAAAATGAAAATTAAAGTAATACATGCATGTGTACTAAAAAGTTACACATGCATATAACATGTGTAACTTGTAGATACACATGCCATAAGCATGTGTAACTTATGCGTACACATGTGTAAATACAGAGTACACATCTATGTATAAGTGTAACTTTGCATTACACATTTTGTATGAATGTGTAACTTATGGATACACATGTCATATGCATGCGTAACTTTTGTGTACACATCCATATGTTTGTGGTGGCCGACGGTGGTGGAGGGAGGTGGATGACAGTGGCGGGTGGCGACAGCGGTGGTGGTCGGAGGTGGATGGCGGTGGTGGTTTGTGGAGGCGGTGGTCGGAGGTGGATAGTGGTGGTGGTTTGACGGTGGTGGTTGGTGGTCGAAAGTGGTTGTTGGTGGTGGTGGTCGGAGGTGGCTGGCGGTGGTGGTCGGAGGTGGTGGTGGTTGGCGGTGGTGGTCGGAGGTGGTTGGCGGTGGCTGTGGTGGTTCGAGGTGGTTGGAACATCGTCACACTATATTTTAATAATATTGGGCCTAAATTTAAATTTTATTAAATATGGGCTTGACAATATGCATAAGGGTATCAAGGTCTTTTAATAATTCGGGGCCTGATTTTAAAACTCATTTAATTGAGGGCCTCATATTATGGGTTATCCATGGGTTGGGCCTTAGCCTAATTTTCCCTTTTATTAAATTACACGGATTGGGTTAACAATCCGAAAATCGCAATATCTTATTTAGATTTCACTTAGCAAAGACACACCCTAAAACGGATGTACCCAACTCTAAGAGAGTCGGTTTTTGACGGAAGCCCAATTCAAAACGACGGATTATGACATTGAACATCTCATTCATTGAGAAAAACCTCAAAAAGATACCTTGGAAATTGAACATGTTTTGAGTAACTCTCTGTTCAAGATTGTTCCAAAGAGTCCACAATACCAATTGCTTCTGTTAAAACTATAAAAGACTCAGTTCCAGAAGCAAAAACTAAAGCCCTTCCTATTGAAAGAGATGTGCCAGTGTCTTCCTCTAATCTAGGAATGTTCACATCACAAGGAAGGAAGAATTCTCCTAACAATGGTGTTAAGACTGTTCTGTCTAATCACTCTAGTGATCAGAAAGTGCGTCTCTTTTGTAACTCAAAAGGGATCGGTGAACAAAAGAGGAATTCTAGGTTGAAGGAAAATTCTATGATTCGTCTTCAACACACCTTAGATTTAATCCTCAAAGGTGTAACTGACATTCGTATGTCTAAAACAATTGGTTTTGGTACTCACCTTGTGTACCCTACCAGAAAAGTCGGTTCAATGAGTTCCTCAAATGTTCAAATGCGAAACAGTCTTCCTAAACCGTTTCTTCGAAGAAGAACTCATGGATCTTCTTCAATTAAGAAGGGAGATTATGTTGTTCATGATATGAAAAAAGTACCAGAAGAAGTAAGCAAAAATGGAGGTATGAGAGACAACTTGAAAGGGATAATTGAAGGATATAAAGAAATTATCAACAGACTGTCTATTTCCTCTGGCCAAAATTCTTCAGGTAAGAATCAGCATTATGCGTCATATTTTGATGATAAATTTTCACATCATAATGATTTTCCTCCAAGGATCAGGAAAAAGAGGTTTAATCATAAACAACATTCATTTAATGAGCTCGAGACTCATAATTGTGCTAAGTAATCACAAGGTTGAAAACTCACTCTCAATAAAAATCCTGACAGAGTGAGATATTTTTCAGGTATACTTAATAACAAAAATGTGTTTCTGATTTTTCAGCTATCCTCTTATCGTTCCTAGCTGATTTATCACTTACAATCATTTTATTTGTTGATTGAATATTTTTTTGTCTGGTTAAAAAGGGGTGTGTCAAATTGCTATGTTCTTTTTTTTTCTCTTGTGAGAATTTTCTTAGAGATGAGTTTTTATTTACTCACCAAGCAAGTTTTTGATAAATCTTCTTCACAACCATTGGTATAAGGGTATGTTGTTGTTCGTACGTGTACCTCTTTTACATTGGCATGGCCAAACCTGAAAACCCTAAAGTCCGGTTTTTGTGAAACCTATAAAATACCAAACCTTTGTGAGAGTACGCATACTCTTGTTGTGCTCTTTTAAGGATGGGGTCTACTTCAAGTTCTTGGGATTTACCAACCAATTCAATTGATGATTCGTTTTATTTGGAGTTTGTTTTGAAGAAGAAAAGAACCCTTGTTAAGCCTGACGAACTCGAATCTTGTGCCTCATGCTATTATGCGTTTTCTCATCAAGATCGATAGAATACTAAGATGGTCTCTGCTGAAGTGGTTGATGGTTTTCTCACTGAACTTAGGAAGACTCAACTGAAGCTCGAGAACTCTGTAAAGGATCTTAACTTGTTACGAACTGAGTTGAAAAAGATTGATTCTGATCTTACTCTCATGAAGTCACAGGTTAAGGATCTTCACAATGAGGATATCTTCTCCGAATATGATACAGTTAGTCACAAGTTTGAAGGTCTTGGTACCAGTGAAGCTTCCGTACCGGAACTCTAATTATCACTTGTGATTGCTCTTTGTTTTTAGAGTTTGTTTTGGTTTGATTATGTCTAGTAAATCTTCTTTTAGAGAATTTTTTTCTTGTTTTTAGAAGAATAACTAGGGTTTGGAATAGCCATTATTGTGAGTACACATATCTATGTCCAACGATTTTCATCTTCAATGTTTTTGATTTATTTATTCAAGTTCTAAGTTATTTGGAAGATGATTTTTGCAATTTTAATCTTTATGATTTTATATATTGCAAATTGTTATTGGATATGTTGTTTACGTCCGTGAACCTGTGACTATCCCATACTCGTTCAAAAGTTATCTCTATTATGTCGGTATGAAAGTATTGATAGAAGATAGAATGAGCTTTTGACATTACAAAAGTTAAAGCCTTTTATGTCATTGTTTTGATGGAAGAAAGGATAAAGCTTTTGTTTACAGGGATTAAGTCTATTATATGTCATTATGCAAATAGTGATGGAAAATATAATGAATCCTTGTTTATTCCGCAGTATTGGTCGATCTCCGATCCACATTTTTGTGCATATAATGTGTTTCTCCATAAGATTTCTTATGTTTGAGCATGACCAACTAAATTGATCATTCTCTTGTGGTAATTTTAGTTGTTTCTCCGTAGGTTCGCTTATGTCGAGCATGACCAATTGAATTGATCACGTTGTGGTTAATTTGGTTGTGTATTCTAATTAAATTAATCGTGGGTTTTCTTGTGATTAATTTGGTTGTATTTTTCAATTGTGTTAATCACGGGTTCTGTCGTGGTTAATTCAATTGAATATTTTGGATACAAATTCATGTTTTCATGTGATTTAAGTTTATCCAAAGAAATCCTTCTTTTCTCGATAAAAGAAATGTCGCTTTTGTTGTTCTTTCGGGAATGACATTTTATGGGGGAGAGTTCTTTTTGAACTTGTGCTTAAGTGCCAAATATTTGTGGGGAGTGCGGCTGTGGAATATTTAAGGGGTTATCTTGTATCTTTATAAACTCCTTGATGAATGCATTTAGCTTCAGCTTTCTGATGGCATCTAAATAAGTTGATATGGTATTCACTTTTGGTCATGAAGTATCTCTGTGAAAATTTCATGAGGATCCCACTAGTTTTCGTACCTTTGCCAATTTATATTTACAAAAAGGGGGAGAATTAATGTGTAGTGTGATACTACAAATACATGTGGTTTACGGATCATTATGTAAGGGGGAGTGGTTTTCGTGTTGAGATGAAGTATTGACTAAGGGTGAGTGATACATATCACCATAGTATTGTTGTCAAAGTTGTGATACAATTGAACTTTGATGTTGTGTAATAATACTATGACACCGTATAACAATGATTGAGAGCATTTTGTTTTCTCATTGTTGTCGCTACGTATATTCAACAACTATGATGATGAACTTACAACCTTTAGGATCATGGAGTACTTGGAAGTGACGAAGATTTCGAGTCGCGTTGAAGATTCCAAGGAGATCAAGCATTTGGATGAGAATCTACAATTTCTATCTATTTTGTAATCCATATGTATTGAAAATTTTGTCACTAAAATTGACAAAGAGGGAGATTGTTAGAGCACTGCTCGGTCAAACTCGTATGCGTTGCTATCTCAAGCATGTTTGTCAATGTTAGTGATCAAAACTATAAGTCTTGATTTCTAGCCTATTTATAGATGTCTCGGACTAGGACATAAATAGTGTAGTTGAGATTAGATTTCACAGAGTTCATCATTTGAAGACGAAGAACTACTAAGGGGAGCTTGTGGAACTTCTTCGACAAAAGGTATGTGGAGACTTGAACTCATCTATCACTTGGAAAGTCTATTTCTACTATCTCCTATATTGAAACATAAGTGTGTTAAGATATAGTTTTCTCTATACACATTTGAGATTGAGATTTCGAGCTGAGTATATCTCGCTTACATATTTCTCGAAATATGTGTTGGTAAGCTTTCGCTTTGACCAAGTTCATCTTATATCATGAGAAAATTTCCGAGTAACATCTTACATGGTTTGTGTAATACAATAATTTGATGTAGGCTTGGAATGTTTCAATAATGATTATTTCAGCACAATGTTCTGAGAAGTTTCAGCATAGTATTCTGAATACAATACAACGGTATCACAGATCACCAATCTTTGGGGATTGACTAAAGATTGTAAGTGTAATCTCTGAGGATCAACTAAAGATATTTTAGGCAAATTAAAATAATGTATCTGGCATTTTTATCAGAAATTATTATTTTAAACAATTATAAGTGTAACCGAATTTATAATTATCTGACAAGTATCTAAAAAAATTCATATGGGTCAAAATAAGTCTTATTATAGTTTGTAGTATTTATTTAAATAAATTTTTATGACCAAAAAATTATTCCGTCCCGTGTCATGCCATTACGACACGGGTTATTTCTAGTTAAATATACAAACCACCACAATGGATACATAATACTTTATGTAGTCATATTTTGGTTTATGCATCAACTGATTTTCCGTTGCAACTAATAAAACATATGTACATGCTTTTTTAAAAAAGAAAATGCTGAATTCATTACAACCCAATATTAAACTCGTGATGTGAAACACTACGAAATCGGATTGTATGAAGATTTATCAAATAGAAAATAAGCAGTTGTACGAGATTTTTAGTAAGGTACAGAGTCGTATAAGCCTTACCACTGATATGTGGACTTGTACTACTTAGAATACATGTTATATAGCTTTGACAGCTCACTATTTTGACGAAGAATGGAAAATTCAGAAGAGAATATTATCTTTTGACATTATCGATGGGCAACACACTAGAGTTAACATTGCCAAGGTGCTGATGGAGCAGTTGTACAAGTGGAATATTGAAAGGAAGATAGCTTCAATCACGTTGGATAATGCTTTAACCAACAAAGTAGTGGTAAGTGAATTTTGTGATCAACTAAAACCAGAAAATGGATTACTTTTGGATGCAGAGTTATTCCATGTTCGATGTTCTTATCATGTAGTTGCCATTATTGTTGATCATGGGATGTTGCAAATTAAAGAAGAAAATTATGAATTCAGTGAAATTTATTAGATCTTCACCACAAAGATAATACAAATTTCGAGAAGTTTGCTTGCAAGTAAATGATCCGAAGACAAATTTGATTCAAGATGTTGATACAAGGTGGAATTCTACCTATCTGATGTTTGAAACAACACATCTATTTCGGGATACATTTAAT
Source organism: Papaver armeniacum (assembly GCA_023531295.1). Classification (NCBI taxonomy): domain Eukaryota; kingdom Viridiplantae; phylum Streptophyta; class Magnoliopsida; order Ranunculales; family Papaveraceae; genus Papaver; species Papaver armeniacum. The sequence goes on from JAJJWW010002956.1 coordinate 58,034, forward strand.
CGGTTTGCGAAGATTGAACCCGATTTTCTTAATGTTGCTCCAATGAGTGAAGACTGGAATAATGCAAGCAGTCTTTCAATTTGCTTGAAGGTATTTTATGACGTCATCGTTCTCTTTTCAGGTACATCATACGTAACAGTTAATCGTTATTTTGATGTTGCTTGTTCTTTATTTTTAGAACTTCGTGAGTGGTGTGATTCTGATGATGCATTAATCTCAAAAATGGCTGTGAATATGATGAAAAAGTTTGAAAAATATTGGAAACTCTCTAGCAAAACATTTGCAATAACTACCATTTTATATCCTCAGTTTAAAATAAAATTAGTGGATTACTACTTCCCATTAATATATCCTGGTAGCAACGAGGAAAAGAAGTTAGAAGTTTTGGTTGTCTTGAAAATATTGTATAATGAATACGCAACATCTTATGCTTCTTCAGCTCATGTATACTCAGCAAACATTCTGACAAATGAAGTCAACATGGAAGATTCAGTTTCAGTTGGTAGTAGTGGTAATACTTCAGCTTCTCAAAGTTCTTTTTGTTAGAGCATTGCTCGGTCAAACTCGCATGCGTTGCTATCTCAAGAATGTTTGTCAATGTTAGTGATCAAAACTATAAGTCTTGATTGCTAGCCTATTTATAGATGTCTCGGACTAGAACATAGATTTTCTAGTTGAGCTTAGATTTCACAGAGTTCATCATTTGAAGACGATGAACTACTAAGGGGAGCTTGTGGAACTTCTTCGACAAAAGGTATGTGGAGACTTGAGCTCATATATCACTTGGAAAGTCTATTTCTATTGTCTTCTATATTGAGACATAAGTCGTGTTAAGATATAGTTTCTCTATACACATTTGAGATTTCGAGCTGAGTATATCTCGCTTACATATTTCTCAAAATATGTGTTGGTAAGCTTTTGCTTCGACCAAGTTCATCATATATCATGAGAAAATTGCCGAGTTTGTGTGATACAATTATTTGATGTAGGCTTGGAATGTTTCGATAATGATTTTTTCAATATCTTGAAAATTGCTTTGATGCTAATAGTGTGTGAAAACGGGTGTTATCATTATAGAAGAATGTTTCAATGATTGAAATAAAGAGTTTAGAATCTTGTAACCATCTTTGGATATAAGCATAGTGTGTTCGCACATTAGTGTATAAGTCCAAAACCGGGAGCCTAAATTATGCATACTTGTGTGTATACAAAAAGGTTGTAGGAATACTAGCGGAAGTTCACGTCCGTGAATTTCTGCTGAGTTTGAAAACCAAAACCAAACTCAGCTGGTTACCTAAAGTGCGCATACCCGTACGCGCACTGGTGGAAAGTTCACGTCCGTGAATTTCTGCTGAGTTTGAAAACTAAAAAAAACTCATATTCGGTTACTTAAGTACGCATACCTGTACACATACTTAAGTGTGTTAGTTTTCTAAAATCGGTTATATGTGAACCTAAACATTTATCAATAAGGAATGCAATCTTTGCAAACCGTGGCTATAATGTTCATGTATTGATTCGATTGAATCAAATAATTTTGCTTCAATTGTGTTCTTGTATAATCCATGAGAATATAGAAATTGAACAACTCTTTAACTAGTTTCATTTGAGTCATTTGATCTAGTTATGGTTAAGATGAATAAGGTTGATATGTGAGTAATCATATGGCTAACCTCGGTTAACTATTTGTGAACCAACATGGTATACACGTTTATGTACGGTTACATAAACCTAAATGAGGGTACATTTCATTTGTGTGTAACAAGCTAAGTTCGATCTAACGGTTGAAAGATATTAGCTTGGGAGAATCAGGTTTTTCATCTAACGGTAAATATTGAATGCTTTGTTACCAAGGTAACTTAGATTGCAAACCCTGATTTGAAAACTATATAAAGGAGAACTCTAGCAAATGGGAAACCTAAACCCCACACCACCTGTTACTAGTTGCATAACTAGAGTCGATTCTCCTTTAACCTTAGGTTTCTTCTCGAGACCCTGTAGGTTAACGACTTAAAGACTTCATTGGGATTGTGAAGCCAGACCCACAATACACCATTTTAAGGATATAGCAACTTAGAGTAGCAACAATTCTAGAGCCGTTGCTAAATTTCCGTTACTATTTTCCGTTGTTATATTTTCGCAATAGCATATTTCTGTTTCGAATGTAGCAACAACAATCTTTCGGTTGCGAATAGCAACGGCAAGGTGTTCATGCATGCGAAGCGCGCGTGTGTTCGGGAACACTTTGACGTTTTTTTACGCCCAAATAAAGTTTGGTCACTCCTCTTCTTTATTTTTCCACCCTTTCAGCCTTATCTACTACAATACTACTCCCTCAGCCAAAGGAGTATTATCCTTAGAAATTTCTTAGCCATTTTCATTTTTCATCACCCGCTCTTTATTTTTCTGCTCCCGAAGATATTTTCTCCCCTTGATATCAATTAAAGATTCGGTTCATGTCTCGATCTAAATCGATCTAAAATCGATCTTCAGTTGCAGTCTTGTATTCGATTTGGTAAGTATTTATCAGTATTAGTTTTTCGATTTCAGTTAATAGATTCTAGGGTTTCACGATTTTGATTTCAGTTAATATATTGTAGGGATTTTGATTTCAGTTTCAAGTAGCTAATAGAGTATATACATCTCGAGGACTTGGGATTTTGATTTCAGTTTAAAGCAGCTACTTTAAGTGATGTATGATTTATTTTAGTTACTAAAGTGAAGTAATAGAGTTGGTTCTTGTAATGGCTTGATTAGAAACTTTGATGGTTGGTTCTTAAATGGTACTGTTGTTTTCCTTAGTCCTCTCATGGTGATAAATAAGGGGGACTAGAAAACTACATTTGCTCAACTCATTTAAGACTTTATAGGGATTACTTAAAGTAGTTCAGTATTTATTTGTTTGGTTGTTTGCTCAAAATTCTGCCAGGATTTTTCTCTTCTTCTGTAAGTGGTGGTCGTGAACAGGTTTTCAAATGATGTCTGGTACACTTAATGTTGTTGGTAGATGTATACACTTAACTCTTAGACTCTAGATGTATACTACTTATATACCTATATACCAATTGTTGCTCTGAAAAGTAGCATTTGTTGATAGATGACATACATAACATAATCGGAAAACTTTGTATTCAATCATGGTTCATTGTGTCTTTACTAGTTGTATTGCGGTTGGCCTGGTTCAGTGTTGGATGATTCAGCTCTGCATCAAAGAGCCAATAAAAAATACTTCTGGGCCTACTCGATATCCATTCACTGTGATAGACTTGAAGTTCCGTATAATCAGCAGCATTGAACATCGCCTTTTGCAAACCAGTTTTATTGTTGGGGGAGTCGTAGTCGTGTCTTTGAACCCACAATGAGGATTAGCTGATTATTGGATTGTATTGCAATATGGTTTAGAAAGTCTGAAAGTAGTCGACAAGGTTTATTTTAAAAAATTATAATGCGGGATTTGTCTGAAAGTCTTACCCTTTAGAATCATATATGGTTTAGAACCAGCAATTATAAATGTTATTTAGTGTTTGTAAATATATAGAACCAACAATTGTAATGGCAAAGAACTGATTGTTCTGTGTGTAAAGAAACTGAATGTTAAGTAATTGTGTAATGTTTATTGTACATATATATGTTATGTATTTGCAGGCTGGTATGTTTTTTTGACGAAACTTGCCTGCATTTATATTGATGTCCTTTTTACTTTGTTTGTCAATGCATCTTGGCTTAGTTATGGGTGGTCTTGGGGTATTTTTCATTTTCAATTTCCTTTACTTTTGTTGCCACATATCTTTGATCTTTATCCATTCAAAGACGGATGGATGGATGGATGAAGGTGGTGGTAACTATGATAACATATGTTGTCAAAATCTGGTGTCCGAGACTGAGCGCCTTGAAGTATTAGCAGTGAGATACCAAGTCAATGGATTTAATTTCTGTGCACAAGATTACGAGGGGGGTGTTTTATCACAAAACAGTGGTGTGTCAATGAGAGCTATTACAAGTTATAGAGATAAGTCCACAGACATAGATTACCAGGAAAAATAAATGACCTATTATGGAATCATTAGGAAGATTATCAAGTTGAATTATGTGGAATTTGAAGAAACGGTTTTTTATTGTGATTGGGTGAAGGTTGAAGACAAGACTAATGTGTGCAAGGTTGATCCAAATTCAAAGTTGATAATGGTTAACTTGGCTAAGATGAAAAGCATTGATGGAGCTCTGGATGAGCCGTTTATTCTTGCATCTGAAGTGACACAAGTGTTCTACTCAAATGATATTTCTAAAAAAGGGTGGTCTGTGGTGTTGCATTCATCTCAAGGACTGACTTCCTCCATAGATAGTATTGAAATTCCTACTATTTATCAGTCAGTTCTTACTGACAATGAGAGTTTAGAGAAGCTTATATGTGTTGATTCTGTGGTTTAAAGCTTGTGTGGATTAGAGTTGTTTCTGTGACAATGATAGTTTAGAGTTGTTTTCGTTTCATGTGTTTTGTTTGTGCTCTGAAATGTCAATGATAGGTTCTGTTTGTGTTATTTTTCTCCTAAGTTTTGCTTTATAACTTGCGCATTATTGACAGGCTCTGTTTCATGTACGTTTCTGTTTCATATGTTTATGTGGATAGTGATAAAGGGTGTTATACTTCTTTCTATGATAGATGTTAGTTGTTACTTTGCAGGTTATTATGGCAGAAGTTGAAGTAGATGAGAATGGTCTTCCCATTTCCCCCAATGCAACATCATACGGCCACATGAAAGGCTCATTGGTTCGTACTCTTGTCCCTATCTCTTACAAAACATGGAAGCATGTGCCCGATAAGTACAAAAATGATATTTGGAATGAACTACAGGTACAAATCTCATCTTACTCCTGTTTACACTTTTTATAACTTTAATTAAGAATGAGGCAATGATTCGGTTATTTCCCAACTGATTTTGTCGCTGAAATGATGGCATAAATGTATTAGAAATTAACTTTAGGAATGGGAAACACACAATAATGCCACATGGGATGTTATACATTTGCGAACATTTTGAGTCACATTTTACAGAATAGTCAATTCGGAATTTAATGATTGTTACACTAATTTAGGTGGACCTGATCGAGCTGATCAAAATGATAAACTTGTTAGTGACAACAGAAAGTTCTTTCTCACTGTTCGTTGACGAGTGGGTTTCAATCTAGTGATTCAGAAAATATCTCGTAATAGTGTTTCTCTCCCTGATTCTTCAGTAGGCCTCTCTGATATTTTCTTCTCAACTTCCTTGCTAGTCACTTAAGTATAAAACGTTTAACAGAATGTCCAACGAGCTACTTAACAATAGTTTCATACTACTGCTTCTATGGATGATCAATATAGGTATATATTGGAGGATATAGAATTTTTCTAGCAACTTGAGAGAATGAAAACTTCAAATTTTGTCACTTAGTGGTGTAGATTATGCTTGCCTAGTAATTATCCAAGTATCAATTTTTTTTTTTTTTGGGAACATTTGGTTTTCTAAAAAATTATTGTGTAGGCTTTAAATTTTTAAGGATTAGAGTCAACAAAATAGGTTCAAGTAAAAGCTTTAGGTTTTAATTAACAGGGATTCAGAACCTCAACCATATGGGTAGGTTGTTTGTACGATTGTTTACATACTTTCTTTGCATCTGAATATTCATTGATAACTCTGTTTTTTCAGAAATCATTTCATTTACCTAAGTCCTCTAAGATAACCATGGTTAAGGGGATATCTGGTCCATGGAGGAGACGAAAATGGGAGTTACGAAGAGCCTATATTGATCCTTATGATACTTATGAAGAAAGGATTCTACATATTCCTCCAAATGTAAAAGAAGAGGAGTGGATAGAGTTTTGTAAGAATGAAAACACAGCAAAAGCACATGAAAGCAGAGTTGAGCACAAGAGGAAAAGACAACTATATGATCACTCTCACACCTCCGGTCGTAAACCTCATTCTCTGGTGAAAGCTGAACTGGTATGTATATTGATTTCAAAATCTTAATTTACGGCCATTATGATTAGTATCATCATTCTCTATATTGATTAATACAAATCAACTCGTCATATTTTTGAATTTAGGAGCGCGAGAATCCTGATGTGGAAATCAACACCTCTGATGTGTGGATTAAAGCTCATACTCAAGAGGGTGGGGTAATTCTGCCTAGTGCACAAAAATACTTTGTAAGTTGGCACATTATTTCATCTGTACTCATATACGTACTTTCTGCTAGTCATCTATATGTTTTATATCTGACAGTGTTATGCTCGACATGGCAGGATGTGCTTGTTAAGGCCCAAGAAGATATCAAGGGGAAAAAAGCTGCTGGTGTTTCTGTATCAGATTTAGATGTAATGAGTAAAGCTTTTCAGAAGGAGTGTAGAGGATGGGTTCGTGCGGTTGGTCCTATTACTCGTACTCAATACGATTATTCTGCTCCTGCGCGTGCCAAAGTACAAGAGTTGAAATCTAAGGATGGAGTTGTTAAGCATCAGTTGGAGGACCTAGGTAACAAGGTGGGGTTTTGATCGAAAGCTTGGGATCACTATGTCACACTGTGATGGATATCCAGGCTGCAATGCCGGGGTCAGTTGTGGAATCAAGCAACAACGGGTGTTTACCAGGTCATGCAGCTTCACCTCTTCAGAATAATTTTGTTGCTCCTGCACCTACTCAAACACCTTCACCTGCTCAAACACCTCCACCTGGGCAAACCATATCACCAGCTCGATCATCAGTAGGTGTTGAAATGCATCCATGTTCATTGTTGAACATTGACGAAGAAGTTTTGGTTGTTGGTAGATTGTGTATTGGTGCACAGGGACGTATGTGTCACGTCACTATTGTACCAGCTAATCTTGGAAAGGTGTTGCTGGATAAGATTCTCATGCCAGATGAAAAAGTCTCAAAAGCTAACAAGTTTGTTGAGACCTTTAGAGATGTTGTTGTTGGAGGGTACGTGCTTCATCCAAAGACGTGCATCAAAAATGATTAGTCGGGTCGGCGGTCGACCTACTTTTTTGGTATCTCAGCCATCATCTAATGCTCGATAACTGACAAACATACAAGGCTTTATATTTTTTTGCTTATATATGTTCACACTTTTGTACATGTGCTTAGCATTCTAACATGTAGATTCTTATGCAGTTGTGCATAAGGAAAACTCTCAGGCAGTTGTGCTTTTATGTTTTTTTGCTTTTTTTGAAAAACTTTTGTACATGTGTTTAGCATGCTAGCATGTAGATTCTTATGCATTTGTGCATAAGGAAGACTCTCAGGCAGATTCTTATGCAGTTCTGCATAAGGAAGACTCTCAAGCAGTTGTGCTTAAAAAACTTTGAATCGTAATGTATCTATGTGAACCGACAGTATTAATATAATCAGTTTTTCTTTATGGATGTTTGTGGTTTAGGTTCTGTTGTATTTTTTTGTGCAGGTGACTGCAATGCAGGTCAATTGAAGTAGTAGCCACACGGGGGAATATCAATCCCTGGTAAGTACACTTCTTTTGCTTATGCTTATCATATTGAGTTCTATTGGATACTAATCTTCAGTATATAATTGCTTTTGAGGTAATATGTTGTTCATGATGTTGCTACGGGATTATGTTGTTGCTGACCTTTCTCCGGTAAGTCTCTGTTGTGATTTTCATTGCTCCCATGAAGCCATTGGGTCTGTTGGGTTTTCATAATTCAACAAGTTCCTAATTCTTTCATATTTGTGTAATTGGAAGTTTCAGTATGTCTATTAACAACAAAATATGAAGATAGATTCAGGTAATGTTACTACTTACTCTTAGATTTATTGTATCAATATGTTGTCAGATTTATATGCGATGTATGAGTTATTTTAACACTCTTAAAGTTTTGCAGGAATCAGCAAAAGCTTATGTCATGTGCTATCCGGCTCCCGATTCTGCACCGACCTGTGAATTTCCAATTCCCTTTGTGTTTTCCTTCAACATGATGTAGATACACTCACAGCAGGGGTAGTTTCTGAATGTTCATGATCAACAACTACTCTAAAACGAAGGTAAACAAACTTCTTTTGAAAGCTTTCGTCTATAAGTCATAAGCTTATAATGCCAGACCTTGCAAACTAGAATTTAGTTGATTGAACAATCATTTCATTCCTTTGGATTAAGTAAACAATTCCGAACATGATACTATTTGCTTGTGCGATTGTATGGTATTAAGGTTGGATTTTAGGAGTGTATTATTGTTCTCTTATTCTCATACATATCCATTTAGTTCACTTATAGCAGAGTTTGTTGATATTTGCTTTACATGGTTTTGAATTGTCTCTGCAATTATACAAAATCTAGGGTTTAGTCTTTTGTTTGTGACATCAAGTTGGTTATTATGAAGGTATTTGGGCTTAAGTCAAAAAGCAGTACTCTGGTGATATTTTAGAAGCAGTTGAATCTTTGCTGAGGAGATTGGTTAAGCAAACGGAGTCTGGTGATACTTCTGGTGATATTTAGTCTTTATTTCCCTGTTTTTCAATGCCTCTGTCAGTTGACACAAACTAGGTTACCCATCCATTTATAAACATCAACATAGATCAAATATTGTATGTAGTCACAACATACATAAGTTTACATTTGTATCAATTGAAGAATCCTTTCTTTTATGATAATATTATCAGTGGCGATTCTCAACTACATTTGTATCAGTTTTGTATTGCTATTGTAGTTTGTATATCTGTGTGGATGTTGAATATGGGGAACTGGGGTAATTGTAGGGGGAAATGTGGGGGTAATGAATTTTGACTAGTTCAATCAACATAGACTTGACCTTTTTTTTGTGGTTGCAAAAAATTAGCAACCTCGGTGCTCTGTTGCTAAATTAGAACTAGAACCAATAAATTAGAACCAGAACCAACAGTATCTGGTTCCGGGTAAGGGTATTCCTATAATTAGCAACAGATTAGCAACAGCAGGCTGTTGTTTCTAATTAAAAATGTAGCAACGGCAAGCGCCGTTGCGAATTGCCGTTGCTGACCGAGATTCGCAACAAAGCTTATGCCGTTGCTAAAAATTGCGACACCGTGTTTAGCAACAGCGAAAGCCTGTTGCGACCCTATTTAGCAACATCTATGGTAGGTTGCTAATACCTTAAAATGGTGTAGTGCCAACTATTATCTTTGTAGTTGTGTGATCTGATCTTGTTGTTTCTATCGTGTTGAGTACAATTGGAATAATTTGCTCGAGATTTTATATCTCCGTTAGGCAAGATAAAAAATTAATCACAAACACTTTGTCTCATCGTTTGTCATTCCACAATATCTTCTTTCGCTGGTCGATTAAGATTATTGTGAGGTGATCGATAATTCTAGGATGTTCTTCGGGAATATAAGTCCGGGTTATCGATTGGTTCCTGTTCACCTTGATTTATCAAAATACGGAACAAAAACTCTTGGGTATTTCTGTGGGAGACAGATTTATTCAATCCTATAGACTTTTCTGTGTTAGACAGATTTGTCTATCAAGTCTTCGACTTTGGGTCGTAACAACTCTTAGTTGTGGGTGAGATCAACTAAGGGAATCAAGTGCATAGTATCCTGCTGGGATCAGAGACGTAAGGAGCGTAACTGTACCTTGAATCAGTGTGAGATTGATTAGGGTTCAACTACAATCCAGTCCAAAGTTAATTGGTAGTAGGCTAGTGTCTGTAGCGACTTAATACAATGTGGTGTTCAATCTGGACTAGGTCCCGGGGTTTTTCTGCATTCGCGGTTTCCTCGTTAACAAAATTATGGTGTCTGTGTTATTTCTATTCCGCATTATATTTTGTTATATAATTGAAATATCACAGGTTGTGTGTTAAGATCAATCAATTACAATATCCAACCTTTGGTTGTTGATTTACATTGATTGACACTTGAACATTGGTCTTTGGTATTGTTCAAGTTGTTTCACATAATAATCAGGCTCGCGGATTTCTATATGTTTGATTTGCTGATGACATTGTGAAACAGAGATATTAAACTCTTTGATATACTTTTACTCTAGATTGAGTCTGACTGTCTAGTTGATTCTCTAGAAAGTGTATTAGAGTAAGTCCTCTCAGATTTCCAAACGAATTGTTGGGTGTGGTTGTTAGACCCCCGCATTTTCACTTTTACTTCTAGAAGGAAAGGTTTGTCGACAAAGTTTGACGTTGTTCGCACAGATCTAGAGAAATACCTATCAGCTGATGTTCACCCTACTAAAAAAAGGAAGTAGTGCGATTAATCTGAATGATTCTAGTTTTGATGTTTTGGGATGGTGGAAATTTCATGGACCGGTATATCTAATTGTAGCATTGATAGCTCGTGATACATTAGCAATTCCCGCATCATCGGTGGCTTCTAAATCTGTTTTCAGCACTAGTGGTAGAGTTGTAAATAAATTCTGTTCTTCAATGCTTCCAGGAACAATTGAAGCTTTGATATGCGCACAAGATTGGATAAGAAGTGCATTAAAGAGTAAGTAACATATCCAATTCACGTTTGCTATTATATCAATTTTGGTTTAGTAATTCATTTACTATGGTTCTTGTACGTCAACTAACTATTTCATTGTGTTAGATGAGGTACTTGGGTTAGGTGATACTTCACTTCAAACTCTTTTGGAGGCAATGGATAATCTTCAGTCAGACGATGCTAATGCAACATCATACATTGTCTAACTGATAAACAAGAAGAAGTGTATATATTTTATTTTTTTTGAAGTTCCTATTATGGTTTACTCAAGAGATGCATTATGGTGTGTGCAGGTACACAATTGGACAACGAAACTTTCAATCTATTTAGTGTAAAATAACTAACTAACCTTGGAATGCATAAATTTGATTTGCGTATCGATAGATTCTTGGCTAAGGCCTATATTACTTGGTTTATCTTCAGTTGCGTTTTGGTTGCGTTTAAATCCATATAATTGTGTTAGCTAGAGCCCAAAGTTGTTTGGTTCATTCATTAAACACTTAGAAACTAAGTCAGGATGTAAGCAAAATCAAACTTAATTGCAAGTGGTTTTCACTGCACATTGTCTAGCTGATATAAAAGACAGGTGTGTTGCTGTTTGGGTTCTTCTGTAAATAGGCCATTCATTATGTTATGTTTTTCCTTAAACTTGGTAGAGAATGTGATTTAGTGGTTATTTTAGGTGGTTTCTAAATTGATTTCTTGTTGTATCTGCTTGGGAATGAACTATCCTTCTATGATTAACTGTTTTTGTTTGCTTTCAGGAATATTTGGGAATATGATGGAAAATGGATCTCTATTGAACTGACGGGAATTTCTTTTTGATATAGCTAAAGAACATGCGAAGTGCGAACTACGTCCTTTTTTATATATGTACTTGTAAAGGGAACACGCATTTATCTTTTGGGGCTTCTACACTTTATAGAATGATAGATCTGTCAATTTTTGTGGTTATATTACGACTAATTATATTACGGCTGGCGTTACTTGTAGTTATCGACTAAAAAAAAGTTTGCCAACTTTTGTATTTATTATATTACGACCGTTTTTTACTTATAGCTAGGAAAGTAACTTTAGTTTTCCTTAGGGCTGCCCATGGTTCGGTTTGGTTTGGTTTTGTGCAAAACCCAAGAACCAATCCAATATCTCTTATATGAAACCAAAAACCAAACCAGACCATCCTCGGTTCATAGAATTAGAAACCAGAACCAACCAGTCGGTTTTTTTTGGTTTTTTTGGTTTTTTCGGGTTTTTTTAATTGACTTTCATTTTTAACTCGTATTCAAAATTGCAAAGCAAACCTCTTGATCAAATTAAATAAAATTTCATTATAAGAACTAAAAAGGAACTACAATACGCATAATAAAACCTCTTCATATGTGTCCAAACGTCAGAACTTCCGATTCTTACAGTTGAAGTCCTATTGTGCTTTTGGCCAGTTATTTGATTAGTTATTTCAGCAACTCCGGTGACTCCGGTTGCACCATCATTTTCAGTCATGGTCGAATCCATCTGATTTTTCTTTGAGAAAAGATCTATAGTTGAGAATATGACAATGGTGTAGAAGCTGTAGGTGTCTAGGAAAACATATACTTATATTTATCTGAAAAATTAGGTTTGACTTTAATTTTAGTTTCATTATTTATGGATACACTCATTAAAGTTTATATACTATATTGTACATAAATGTCTCAATATTATGTATATTTTTACCAAAAGTTTCTTTATTTATGGATATACTCGTTAAAATTTGTATATATTATGCATATATAATTCAATATTAGATATATTTTTAATTATATTTTCAAAAATATAAAAAAAAGAAAAACAATATTAGATATATTTTTTATTATATTTTATTTAATATTGAATATACTCATTGAAGTGTATATATATTATATTGAAGTGTATATATATTATATTACGATGGAAAGTTTGCTACATATTATTATGGTTTTATCGGTTTTTCTGGTTCTAACTCTTGATATTTTTTTTGGTTTGTTTTTTTTTGGATTTTTGGTTCTTTTATAACATCAAACCAAAACCAACCACTTAGAATGTTTTTTTTTTTGGTTTTTGGGTTTCTTGGGTTTTGGTTTATTTGGTCTCTGGTTTTCTGGTTTTTTTTGTCGGTTTGGACCAGTTCAGTCCGGGTAGAAAACCAGACCATGGGCAGCCCTAGTTTTCCTAATCTAAACTTAAGTTTATATTCTTTCTATCTTTTTATACGTTTAAAGATGGATACTTTTCTTATCTGTTGAAGTCTTAAATAAACCTTTTTCAGGACTAAGGACTCATAAAATTGGGAAGTCATATATAAAACTTGTTTGAAACCGATGGGTACCCGGAAATTGCCTGTGTCTTTTATTGGGTCCGGTTCTGGAACAATAAAATAGGGAATTGTTAGGACCCGGAACCGACTTTGATATGCGTCATGTACTACCCAGGGGGACCCGAACCCATTAACAGCCCTAATCGCAAACAAACTCCCTCTTCAGATTCTTCTTCGGTCAGCCCTCCCACCGTGGCGACAGTTGTACTAGTAATAACAGTCCCCGATTTTCGACTCGGTTGAAGGAAAGGAAATCTTGTTGAGTAAAACTTTATTAACTCGCTTTCAGCTCGGTAAAAAAAAAAGAAAAAAAAAACTTGTTGTTCACGTGAGAGAGCGAATCCATCACCCCTTCTGAGAGAGAGGCGGGAAAAGAGAGAATCCCGCAGGACCCAGAGTCACCATTCTGTTAGAGGGGCATTTTCGTCCTTAAAAAATAGAAAAACCCTTATAAGTTCGTCTTCTGTGAAACAAAATAGAGAGAAACCAAAATAGTGTGAGAGAAGAAGAGATGTTGAAGAAATGGAGTCTTGTTTCTTTGATTATCATCATCGTGAGCATCACCATGATTTCTACTGGTTCTTCATCATCATCATCAACACCATCATCATCATTTTGGTCTAATTCATTGATTGGAGACCAAACATTCACTCTCTCTGCTAATCAATCTCTTGAATTCGATTTCTACCGAAATTCATGTCCACAAGCGGAACCGATTATTAGATCTACTATTTCTCAACTCTATAAGAATCAATCTACTGTTGCTCCTGCACTTGTTCGATTACTCTTCCATGATTGCTTCATTGGGGTAAGATTCTTCACTTCTCTATGCTTTTGATTTTGACTTGGATTTTAGGGTAACTTTGATTTTGATGTATTTGTGATTTTGGGTTTGTTGTTTTGATTTTGACTTGAATTTTAGGGTAATTTTGATTTTGATGTATTTGTGATTTTGTTGTTTCAAGGGATGTGATGCATCTGTGCTGTTGAACTCAACGAATGGAGTAGAAGCTGAGAAAGATGTAATACCCAATCAATCTTTGAAAGGATTTGATGTAGTTGACAAGATTAAATCCAGAGTGGAATCGGTTTGTCCTGGTGTTGTTTCATGCTCTGATATTCTGGTTCTTGCTGCAAGAGAAAGTGTTGCTCTGGTAATTCCTTCTTCCACTATTTAGAGTTTGATTTTGGTTTCATTTTCTAGAGTTTTGAGTTTGGTTTTGGTTTCATTTTCTCCAATTTTGAGTTTGATGTTGGTTTTGGTTTATCTGGATTTGAATTTTGGGGTTTCATTCTTTTCAACTTTGGGTTTGAATTTTGTTTCATTTTCTTGAATTTTGAGTTTGATTTTTGTTGGTTACAGAGTGGAGGACCTTTCTACCCAGTTCCTACAGGAAGGAGAGATAGTCTTGTATCTTTCCCTGAAATTGCTAAAGCAGATCTTCCTGCACCAGATGCTAATCTCTCCTTCATACTGTCAAAGTTCTCAGATAGAAATTTCAACGAGCAAGAAACAGTCAGTCTATTGGGTAAATTTACTAAACCCTAATTGACAATCTTCCTCCTATAATCGTATTTATTGAATTTAACTGGAGTTTGTTTATGCTTAATTCATTTTTAGTTTGTAATTCTGAATGTAATTTGTGTATGGGGTTCACTTGACAAGGTAACCCAGTTCTTTATGTGTCAACCAATATAATGCTGGTTTTATGGATGTGAATTTGATGAAATGAAAAGAGGAGACTGATTGTTTGCTTACTTACTATCATACAGGTGCTCACAGCATTGGTAGAGTTCACTGTAGTTTCCTCATTAATCGCCTCACTAACTTCAATGGTTCTGGCCAAGCAGACCCTACAATAGAACATGGGTTCCTGAACAAGACTAGAGCAATATGTCAAGGACAAGGCGCGTCTGCGTTTATTGATCTACAAAAAGATGGAGCAGCAGAAGTTGGATTTGGCTCCCATTACTACCAGGGGTTAATTCAGAGTAAAAGTGTCATGCGGTCGGATCAGCAGTTAATGAGTGAGGAAGGGACTGCAACCTGGGTAAGAGCATACGCGTCAAACAATTTCTTGTTTATAAAGGATTTCTCCAATGCAATGATAAAGCTTTCGAACAATGGAGTACTGACTGGACCACTGGTTGGCGAGATTCGAGTCAGTTGTTCCTCCACATTGTGAAGGTTGTTTACTTGATAGTTCACTGGTCAGATTGGGTTAGCTTTTGTTGCTTTTAGTCTTTTTCTCTCCAAAATCTGATCTGATAATGTTACTGATACCTGTTTGAAAAGAAATTAAAATGAATAATAAAGTTACTGAGATTAAGTTAACTTGTATGATATCATGTATTCGTGGACAAATTTCGATTCTTACTTTTGGTTCCTTTGCTGCTGCCTACAATCTTATCAGCATCAGATTTTATTAATGGCAGAACCTGTGGACTTTATCTAGTTACTTTTCACCATCTTCCCTGTGTTACGAAAAGGGAAGGAAAGAATTATCGAACCACAATAATCATCCATAATTGTTAGAAAAGCCATCTAACCAAGCTGGATTAGAAATTGGGAGAAGAGCTGCACTAGTATGCAGTTACAAACAGATGCAAATCAATTTATCGACTCCTACCCTTTTGGATAATGTATTTCTTGACATCTCCAGGTATGTGATATTGTCACCTGAAGAATTTTCTCTAATTTGTTGGGGGCTCCATTCTAATTTGTAGAATTCCTCATATAAACCAAGTGAAGCCATGATAGCAACCACTAAGGTTTGTACTGGTTGATAGGCAGCAACAAATACTGGACCTCCCCTATCAATGCACCAGATTTGTACTGCAAATGCAATATCAGATGCAACAAAACCCTACACCGACAATTTGGTCGAAACAGTTGTATTATCAGTGACTTGGTCGTTTCTCGGCAGGCACAGTGATTTTAAGGTCAAGTGCTCAGCACTATTCACGACTCATTTAGTCTAAAAATAGGATCAAGAATATCACCATAGAGATGATCATGGGACAAATTAGAAAGTACCCAGTATCTTTTTGAATGTTGCCATCAAGAGAGATAAATCTATACCTGTAGTAATTCCTTAAGTTGATTCATGACTACTCCTTTGATTACCATTTGCAATCCAAGTTTACGAAAACGGAAGAGCCATATGAATTACTTGTTAGTCCACTCCAATTCAAGCGCAACCATTGTTGATAAACGCAGATCTCCTCTTGTTAAAAAGTAGAGTAAATACTAGCATCCTGTTCCTTTTAAGCAAAATGTGCTTTCCTCTGCACGATGGGCGTTGTTGTCCATTTACATACATTGGTATGGACCATGGTACACTGAAAACTGAAAATGAACACCCCAATTACGCAGCTTTTCTCCGAAATAAATTGGATGAAAATTACGGTCTCTTTTTTTCTTTCCTTTTATCAGAAAAACATTACGGTCTTGTCTGGTAAAGTTTACGAACATTAGGCCTCTAAATACTTAAATAATTAATTATCTTAGAGTGAAAATATTTCAAAAAGGATAGGAAAGAACTAGACCTAAGGATTTGAATTGTTGAGTCTTAGATTTTGTATTTAAGATTTTGTATACCGAAATCCAGTATGTATATATGCCTGGAATCTTATCCAGTATGTATAAATAAGATTTTTATTTATTCTGCCATTGTTTGGTCTTTCTTGGCAATTCAGAAAAATAAGAATAGAAAAGTCAAATCAATTTTTGTAAAATAATTAAGGATTAGGATAACTTTTAAAAACAACTTTTTGTATTTTTGAAATAATGGATTTTTGAAATAAGATTTAGTAGACAATCTAGTTTTTTTTTCAGTTTTCACTGTGTAGACAGAAAAGCTAACAGAGTAGCCGATCTTTTGGCAAAGAAGGGAAGGAAAAGCAATAACACAACCTTTTGGATAAACCAAGCTCCTAGTTTTTTAATTCCAACAATAGCCTATTTTGAAGCTCCTACTTGTTCAAATCTAGGACAAGGTCCTAGGCAATCTGCGATTGCGGTTTCCCGTCAACAAAACTTCACGGTATCTTGTGTTTTTCTTTTCCACATTATATTATTTATCTTTATAATTGGATTTACACAAGTAGTACGTACTCAATCTTAGTAGATACATCCATCTAATTGTGATCGATTATGAGACTTGTTTCTTGTAAAATTCGTATCTTGAAAGATAGATAACAAGTTTATTACTTCAAGATCAAATTTCAAATATTTTAGTAACTCACTATCATAAGAAGTTTGAAGAAAAACAAGTGAATTTTAATGAAGAATTTTTGAAGTAATACCTAAAGTATTATCTGAAGAAGACAATAATTTTCTTGATGTTGTTCCTTCTCAAGAGGAGATTAAAAAAAGAAGTGTTTGGAATGAATGCAAATAGTGCTCCAGGACCAGGTGGATTTTCTGGAAGTTTCTATAAATTTTCTTGGGAGGTGGTTGGGATGGAGATGATTGAAGCTATTCAATATTGCTGGAGCAACAGATTTATACCCAAAGGTTTTAATTCCAATTTCTTGTTTCTACTTCCTAAAGTTCAAGGGGCCAAGAGAGCTGAACACTTCAGACCAATTAGTCTTGCAAATTTTAACTTCAAAATCATTACTAGAATTATAACTGATAGAATTGGAACTGTAATTGGCAGAATGATTTCAGAGCCACGAGGGGCTTTCATCAAAGGCATGAATATTCATGAAAAGGTTGTGTTGGCATCTGAATTAGTGAATTAACTTGATTTTAAAAGAAGGGGTGGAAATGTTGGGCTTAAAATAGATATTACACAAGCATATGATTCCTTGAGTTGGAATTTTCTTTTTGAAGTTCTAAGAAGATTTGGATTTTCTGAGCTTGGAATTCAGTGGCTAAGGAAGTTTTTGAATCAGCTAGAATCTCAGTTCTTGTTAATGGTGGGCCTTGTGGTTTTTTTGAAGTTAGAAGAGGGTTAAGACAGGGTGATCCACTCTCACCAATTCTTTTTGTGTTAGCAGAAGAGGTTTTGAGTAGAAAAATAAACAAATTGGTGCGGGAAAGGAAAATACAAGCAATGGTTTGTAGAGGGGGATGTCAACCTACTCATTTAATGTTTGCGAGATGACATTTTCATTTTCTGAATTAATGGAAATACAAAGACACTGGAGAATTTGATGGCTTTGTTAATGAAATATCAAGCTAACTCAGGGCAAGAAGTAAACAAGAACAAAAGTAAATGTTTTGTGGGAGGAGTTGCAGAAGCTAGGAAGCATGAGATAGCTGAATTTTTATAGATGGAACTTTCTTCTTTCCCAGATAAGTATTTGGGGGTTATTCTTAATCTGGAAGAGTTAAAACACAACAAGTATGGGGAATGATGGATTTAATGCAAAAGATGTTAGTTGGATGGATTGGTAGAATGTTAGCTTTTTTAGCAAGATTGACACTAGTTAAACAAGTGTTATGCGGTTTACCAATATACACAATGGTTTGTGTATAAATGGCCAAAGACAGTCATTCAAACCTGTGAAAAAATTAAGGAACTTTTTGTGGTTTGGGGATCCATCTGTGAAGAAGCTAATTACAGTTAAATGGGATGAAGTCAATGCACCAGTGGAGGAAGGCGGTTTGGGTTTAAGAAGACTTGAAGTAATAAATAAATTACAACTTACAAATTATTATGGAAGATATAAAATGAAAAATGGAATGAACCATTTTTATGAGAGCCAAATACAAGGATAAAAATGGAGAGTGGATCAAGTACTATAAACAATCATCAATATGGCCAGGTGTTAAATGGGTTATGTCTGAGATGGATGAAGGCAACAGATGGATTGTGGGGGATGGTCACAAAATATCTGTATGGAAGGATAAATGGATCAAAGATTTTTCTTTAATTGATAGACATGTTGATGATAAGTATGTAAGGCAACATGTTGACCTTAAGGTCAAAGATCTGATTCAAAATGGACAATGGCAAACCCCACTCCCTATGTTGCAGTATTTTGATGTCAGTGAATTACCAGTTCAGATGAATGGGCATGATAAGAAGATATGGAAAAGTGATATGACTGGAAAATTTACAGGTGAATTGTCAGTGAATTACCAGTTCAATATGGCCAGGTGTTAGATGGGTTATGTCTGATATGGATGAAGGCAGCAGATGGATTGTGGGGGATGGTCACAAAATCTCTGTATGGAAGGATAAATTGATCAAAAATTTTTCTTTAATTGATGGACATGTTGATGATCAGTATGTAAGGCAACATGCTGACCTTAAGGTCAAAAATCGATTCAAAATGGACAATGGCGAATTCCACTCCCTATGTTGCGGTATTTTGATGTCGGTGAATTACCGATTGAGATGAATGGGCGGGATAAGAAGATATGGAAAAGTATATGACTGGAAAATTCACGGTGGCGGGTGCGGCTCAAATGATAAGGAAAAAAATATGCGGCTTTGAGTTGGTCAAAGCAATTATGGAACCCTTGTGTTCATTCATATACTTCTAACAATTTATGGAAGATTTTGAGAGGAGCTTGTGCAGCAGAGCTTGATCGGGAAAAAAGGGTTTTCAACTGTATCTAAATGTTATCTCTGTGGAAATAACCAAGATACAATAGAACATATTCTATAGTCTTGTAGCTTTAGTGTGTAGGATCATAATATCGCAATGCATAGGGCTCGCGGGATCAATAAACGACGTTACCGCGAGGGAGTCGCAGGAAACTAAAATGAACGACGCAATGAGAAACGACACACAAAACAAGGCGAAAGGCATGGAACACAGCGAGGGTTAAGAAGTGTCGCGAGATTGAATAAGTTATACAGCGACACTTAAAGGACATTTCCGAAAATAAAGGATAGCTTAGCTGTCATCCACTATGTATTACCCTATATAAAGGGTTGAGTGAGTCTGTTGTAAGAGAGATCTTTTTAGAATGGTTGGGCAAGTCATTAGGAGAGAGAAAGTTCAAGAGTGTTTTACTTGCTAAGTGTAATCTAACTTTTCCTGTGTAAACAATTTATGAAATTAATCAATAAACCTTCTCAATTATACAACTTTCAATGGACTAATTAATCAAGAGATAGTGAGGGGTGTAGTGTGGGAAAACACCTTTACTACATATGCGCTAGAAAACGGGGACGAGCGAGTGATTGACGAAGAAGGTGGAAAGAGTTTGGATTAACAAAGAAGAGATTTGGAAAAGATACTCAAGAATTCATTGAAAAGAAAGATGGCTAGAAGAAGAAATGTACAAGAGCAACCAACGATTGTAAGAAGAAGTGGGAGACTTGCTGGAGAAAGGAGGAATGAAACGGGGAGAATCATCAAGGATGAATATGAGAAATGATGAAGAAGGTCAAAACCAGCCACCAATCTCCCGGAAGCAAACGCGGGCTGTGGATTATGATAGAGTAAGTGTGCATACTTGGAGATCGATTACGAAGAAGGAGAGAAGAGGAGCAGCGTGAAGCTGGTGAACAATGGACAAGGAGAGCAAGGGATGAATGGAGAAATGAATCCGGAAGCGAAGAAATGGCAGCGTTAGAAAGATTGAGACAAACAATGCACGAAAGAGAGACGATTAGAAGCGAGAGGAGCGAGCAAACTTGACAAGACAAAATCATGAGCGAGGATGGAAAATATGAGGTTGCAAAGAAGGAGATCTAGAAGTAGCGTGAGATCAAGTTCTAGATCGAGCAGAGAAAGAAAGAAGGAGAGTTTTACCAACGAGAAAGTCGGGAAGAAACACAAAATCCGAATACGAGCATGGCGAGAGAACTGGGGAAATAGAAGATCGTTATATTCCTCGGCCCGAAAATCTTCAAAATGAGCGAAATAGGAAAATCAAGAAAACATGCAACTCCAAAGGCCGAATGACCCATTCTTTGAAGGAAGAATAATCCTACACGGGAGAGAAGAATTGAGAAGAAACCGAGAGATCGAGGATGACATTGAGAGACACTACATTGAACAAGCGCGACTAACTCATGAAAGAGAAAGAGTAAGAGCAGAAATGGAAAATCAAGAGATGGAAGAAGCAATCACGAGAATAATCATGACAAGCGAGAGAAGGGAGGAACAAAACCGTACCAATAGAAATATTAACGAAGAGTATGAGAGGGTGCAGATGATGAGAGCTGAGAGGCAACCAAGAAGAGAGAACAACCGATATAATGGCGTGCGAATTAACGAAAGAGACGAAGAAGAGCGTCGCGAAGAGAGAAGAGGAGAAAATAATGAGCAGGAAGGTCAAAATAGGCACGGCGAAGAAGGAGAGAAGCGAGCTAAAAAGACCGGTAGAAACAAATCTGAGGCAAATGAACAAATCTTAAGAGAACTAGCTGAAATGAGAGGATTCTTGAATAATAGAAGGGAAGGAGGAAGGAGACAAGCGGACGAAGCCATCGCGAAGCCGCGAAGAACCCCTTCACGCTAGAAGTACAGATGGGAGGAATACCTCCTAAGTGCAATCTACCTGCATTAACCAACATCTTTGATGGAACAACTTGTGCGATACAACATATTAAAGCTTACATGAGATGTATGTTACAATGGGAGAATCATGACGCCATATTATGCAAATATTTCGCGTCGAGCTTAATAGGAGAAGCACTAAAATGGTTTGAGGGTCTCGCAAGGAACACAATCACATCATTCAATCATTTACAAGCCACATTCACCGGGAGCATACATAAGTAACAACTCTTCGCGACCGTGTATTGAAGATGTATTCGGGTTGAAACAAAGGATTGGCGAGAGCTTAAGACAGATTGATTGTGATAAGATGGAGGACCATGTGTAGCGAAATGGCGGGACGGGTTGAGAGAGATATCTCATACTCTCATTTGTGAATGCTCTCTTCGCGACTAACTTGTTATACATTCAAATTTTTAGAGTCAAAAATACAATCACAATGGCGGAGCTGCGAGAATTACAGGGAAGAATATATTGCCTTAGAAGAAAGACAAAATGAAATGAATTCTTATCGATCGCGAACACAAACTCTAACGCAGCGAACGCAAGTTTGTTACCTCAATTCATAAATACGGTGGCGAGCACTTCGCAGGACAGCGGACAGGAGAGCGTGGGGACAGCGAAGGTAGTAGCCATGGGAAGCCACGATCAAGAAGAGTTTGAACGTGAAAGGAACTATTACAACCGTAACAGCAATAATAAGATTCGGAAGGCTAGATCATGTGCAAGAAACTTATGGTGGACGAAGGCAAAATAACCGTAGAAGTCATAGAACAAAGTATGGGAACAAATTAAGATGCCTCCACTTTGAATGCTAGTGTTGAAAAGATGCGGGAAGCTATACTTGTGATGGAAAATGTACGGCACCTTGGAATGTTGGAATGGAACCACCGCGGGCGATAGAAGCCATGAATTTTGTTCTTACCATCGCTTCCATGGGCATCAAACAAACGATTGTAGAAACATAAAGAGAATTATTCTCGGGATGATTGATCGGGGAATTTGAATCACTTTCTAAGAGGAGAAGAAACGGTCGGACATTACCACCACCACCGAGAGATGCACGGCGAGTGTCGGCGAAGGGAAAGGAAACATTTGTGATCGAAGTAGGAACAAAAGCCAAGAATTTGAACTGCAACTCCATTGTCCACTCCTATCGCACCATCGAAGATTTTCATGACAACGTGCTTAGTAGAGTCTTCGCGATAGATGCTAATGATAAGGAAATAATGAGCACAGCGAAGAAGCAGCCTTGATTAGAAAAGTGGCGATTGAAGACTATTTCTTTCTCTGCAGATGAAGTACCAAAAGGAAGAGAAACACATGATAGCCAAATTTGGTAGTGAAACTAGAGATTAACCCGAAACCAGTTGATGGAGAAGATGATGAGGCGAAGCTTGTTGGGCGATCAACCGAATTCTAATCGACACCGGAAGTTCGGTGAATATTCTTTTCTACCATACTTACAAGACGATGGGCGGAAAAGATGAGGATTTAATTCCCTCGACATACAAGATTGTTGATGGGTGAAAATTACTCCTGCTGAATTTGGTAATTTGGGGTGTGATGAGGAATGAATTTAAACCTACAACAAATGCCTTTGCGGGGTGAGTGCTTGTAGATTCGAGAGATCAATGCGTGCAAGTCCGGCTAAACCGAGAAATGGCCGTTCCGGACTTGTTTCGGTCACAAAATGAAGGAGATGGGGTTGATCTTAGGGAGGAAGCGAAGAAGGTGTTGAGATTGTGAAGGTGTTGGCTTGCTTATGACTTGTGACAAGAAAAGTGAGCGAGGCTTGCGGTTAATGTAAGGAGGCTCACGGATGTTGATTACTGTCTTGTTTTTCCTTGTTATTTGAAATAGGCGGAGAACCTATTTATACAAGTCATTGAGCCTCATTCACGTTTCTCGTGGGAAGTGGAGGTAGTGGAATGATGGAGTGGTGGAGTTGTGTGTCGGTAGCATACGGCCGGTCTTGCCCACTTCTCGAGTTCACCTCTAACCGTCCATGACTTCTAACACGTTCTTGTGATGGCGCGTTGCCGCAGTACGCCGTAAACCGCCGGACCAATACCCCTCGTAAGTATCCCCGGTTTGTGACATGATTGATGTCGGAATGTGGATCGTGGGTCCACGGAAGATAGCATGTAATGCTGAATTGAATAAGCTGCGTTATTGAAAGTTGTACTTGTGCGGTATCGTGTGTATTTTATCCCAGTGTGCATTACGGTGTGGTAAAGTGATGTGTAATGACTACTCACTAACCAAATAACTCGACCGGGGTTGTATAACCAAGCTGGTGAGGTCGGACGGATGAGATGATGTTTGAGACACTCATGTGACCGTTGATGAAATTAGGGTTTTTAAAAGGTGCGCGAGCATCACTCTTGACTAGGTCGAAACCAAGCATGGGAAGGATTTTGGGGAGGACCGACCATACATGCGTGTTGACGGCATGATGGTGTAGGCGCATGTATTCCGTTCCCTCATGAAAGCGCGATCAGGCCACTCAATTTGGCCGGTAAAGAGGAGTGGTGAGATCGGTTTGCGGCAATCCTTGCCGCAAAGGAGTTGGAAACCGGCGTGATTTCCTAGTTTGGACACGCGTTTGAGCGACCAACATTGGTTGGTTTGGTCGATCATACTACCGTGTAGGTGGTAGGTTGGTGTTCACACCTATGCAGTTATCCCATGAAAACGTGATCTAAGCCATTCAAATCATCCAGGTGAAGTTGAGTGGTCGAGATCGGTTTAGGATTTGGGAGGTGTAACCGCACGAGTTTGGGCGTGCGTTTTGGGTTGGCGGGGAATGATGAGCCTTGGCCGACCGCGCGAGGAGGTAGATGGGCCCACGGTGGTCATGCTGGTGTGACCGACCCTTGCTCAATCTAACTGTGACCCTCCATTCGTGGGGGAGAGGATGGACGCGCGTGATGGCTTGAACCCTAATTTTGGCTTTCAAAGCCGCGCGACCATGCTCTTTTGGGCGGATGGTTTTGTTGTAACCAACCACGGTTGGCTTTGGCCGATTGGTCAAGCGTGTGGCGGTCACATGGTGATTGTGTCGACATGCTCAGGGCCTTTGAGTCTACATCTATGCCCTCCATCTATGCCTGCGAAGATGGATGGTTGAGGCGTTTTGCGGCACATGTAATATGCCGCAAACCCTAATTAGGGTTTCCGTCCATAATGCTTAGTATGGACGGTTTGTTGTTATGTGAAGCCAATGGCCGACCATGCGGGAGTGTTTGTGTGTATTCCATACACCTTGGGGGTGATGGAAGTGATACGTGGTCATCAATCATGCTTGCGGAGTTGGATGACCGCGATCCATCATATTTGGCAGAGCTAAGGCCGTGTGTATTCCATACACCTTGGGGGTGATGGAATTGATACGTAGTCATCCAATCATGCTTGCGGAGTTGGATAGTAACGATCGAATCATATTTAGCAGGCTAAGGCCGTGTGTATTCCATACACCTTTGGGGGTGATGGAATTGATACGTGGTCATCCAATCATGCTTGTGGAGTTGGATGAGTTGCGATCGAATCATATCGGAGCCCGATACGATCAAGTCCGGATGCTCAATCGGGCTAGTATAACACACCTCGAGAGGGCTCAATCGGGCTAGTATAACACACCGAGAGGCTCGGGCTAGTATAACACAGAGAATCGGCTGTACGGGTATTTCGTACATGGATTCATTATAGTGCTTGGAGGTTCGTGTTACTGCGTGAGAGTAACACTCGGTCGTCATGCCACAGCGATAATGGGTACGGGAAATACAAGGTGATATGAAATTCACGGGATGGGATTGTTCTTGCATGCTCCAACACTGGAGGAATTTCATGTATTCACGAGAATGGGATTGTTGCTACATGCTCCATTCTTGGTGAATTA
>JAJJWW010002957.1:0-59141 GCA_023531295.1 Papaver armeniacum
CGTTTCTGTGGCGAGAATCCACCCAAACACGTGCAGCACACGTCTAGACTAGCTGCTATCACTTGACTATCTCCTCCGTAACCGTGCTGCTCTGATTTCTTATATAGGATTATCCAGCCAAAACTGGTCGAACAAAAGGCCTATACCAGCCCTGTTAGGTCCAAAGGAAGCTACCCAAACAATCTCAGCCATTTAGTCTCACGGGAAAAGCTTCAAAATCGTAACCCTAATTCTGGTTCTTTGAAACCAGATTTTCCCGCCAAAAACCAGGATTTGAAATGGAGAAGAAGGTCACCCTTATCCAACAGCTGGGGTGCGAATATCAATTGGGTGCCCCTTAGTAATTGGGTTACACCTTATCCAAAGTGGGAGTCCGAATATCAAATGTCCTCAGGGTGTTAGAGCAACTTTTCGAGTTTAATTTTCCAACAATCTTTATTTCAAAAATACCTACAAACACACAAAACACCAAAATAAGGACAAGAACGAGTACTAACAATACGAAATATTGAGGACAAATTAGACACATAAATGCGTCTAATCAATATGTATCAAGTTAGCATCACGAGCGAGGATAGTTTTTAGGGTAAATCCCTGTGGTTTATGGTTTTCACTAGATCTATCTACATAAATCTTGGTGAGGTACTCGAGAAGTTAGAAGACGTTAAGAAAATAAGGGTATCAAGGATGACAAAATCAGATGACGAACATAAGGAAACCGAACCACAAACTATGGAAGAAAAGGTGGCTACGTTGCAAACAGACATGAAGTCAATTCAAATTACCCTTAAGGAATTGAGTGATTGTATTCATTCTCATATACCCAAGCCAAAGACGAAGAAAAATATTACACCTTCACCTGAAGCTTCGGAAAAATATGATTCGGAAGAAGACGATTCAGAAGAAGAAGAAGAAGAAGAAGAAGAAGAAGAAGAAGAAGAAGAAGAAGAGGAAGAAAATGAGGAGGAAGAAAAGAAGAAAGAGTTTCTTAAAAGTCCTACATCAACTAAACCTCATGGTAAGAATCGAAAATTGATTTTCGTGTTGATATTCCACTTTTAGATGGGAGTGTCAACATAAAAAAATTTGATGATTGGATTGAACGTTTAGAGACATATTTTTCTTTCTTTGAATATGGTTCAAAGGAAAAGATTGCTTTCGCGGCATTGAAGCTACAAAAGCATGCTCTAACCGGTGGAAAGCTTATCAAAGACAAAACCTAGGTAAAGGAGTATTGTCGTGGAAAAGATTCAAGGCATTTGTAGGATGGCTTTTATCCGGTTGGATACCTTGAGGAGAGATGGTTCAAGTGGTACAACTTGAAGCAGACTTACAACCAAACCGTGCAAGAATATACTTCGGAATTTCAAAATCAATCCATGATTTTGGATTTAGACTTCGGAGATTATGTTATCTATATGAAATATATTTCCGGGTTCCATGAGTATATACAGAAAGAGTTGAATATGTTTTCGGTGGATACTATCTCCGAAGCAAGCATAAAAGCTAATGCCATCGAAGGCATCTTCAAGAAAACCGATGTTGAGGGAAACGTCAAGGGAAAACGGAAGTTTCATCGCTAAAGGAGATGAAAGGAGCAAAGAGAAAGGAAAGTCTAACGACCAAGAAGGTTTAGTTTGTAAAAATTGCAAACAAACATGGCATGTTGTTGATAAGTGATGGATGAAGTATCCTAATCTAAAACCAAAAGGGTTCGTGAAGAAAGAAGCCATGAGGGAAACACTAGTCGCACAAGTTCCGAAAGAAGTCAAAGGACTAATGAGAACCTAATCAAAAGCTCTCTCTAATGGTAGGAGATGTAGAAGAACTTATGGAGGACGATCCTAGGGAACTACTCTTCACGGTTGAGATGCGAGGTTAAGAAAACACTAATAGATGTTGTTATTGACTCGGGATGTCGAAGAATTTACTTTCACATTCTTTGGTGCAAAAGTTAGGATTGAAAACTTTCAAACATCCGAAACCCTGTCCTTTAGGTGGCTTCAAAAGGAAGGTGGGCTACATGTTGCATAACGATTGCATTTTCAAGTTTGCTTTTGATGAGTCATACATTGACGAGGTTACATGCGACGTGGTTCCATTGGATGTTTGTCAAGTTGTACTTGGTAGTCTTTACTTGTGGGATCGAGATGCGGTTTTACATAGGAGGGAGAAAAAGTATACCTTTACCAAAGATGGGAAAGCTTTTTTAATACGAGCTATTAACTATCCTCTTAAGGGAGCATGCTTGATTACAGCCACTCAGGTTAAGCGGTTGGTGAATTCTAGTAGAAATTCATTCTCCTTGTGATCCGTTCTCTTGATGAGAAGCCGAGTAGAGTTAGTTTGGAATACATTACCAAACAACAAGAATAAGACCTAAGAAGGTTAAGTATGTTTGAACCACCATTACTAGATGATGATGGAGATGACAAGATGATCATTCCACTTGTGGAAGACTTGTGGTTTGATAGAAAAGAATCACTCGAAGAAGATTGCATATGGAGCGAATAGCGACAAAAACACACTAGGAAGATAATGAGACTTTCCTAAGTGGATGCCAAGGTCAAGTTCCCAGCAAGGAGAGATGGTTCAAAGAAGGTGCAAGGAACTTACGAGTTCCCTAACCTACAAATATAACTTTCACAGGATTTCAAGTTCTTGGGGGGGGGGGCAGGATACATGTGTATCTTCCTTTCCCTGGGAACTAGTGATCCTCAAGACGAATTGAGGATAAAATCCTATATTATGAAGGATTCCTTGTTTAGGATAAATTCTTAGTTTAGGAAGGAGTATTGTTTTGAGCAAGTATTCTTAGTTTAGGTAATATACCTAGAAAAGGAATTAGTCCAACAAAAGGAAATAGATTCCTAAGAGGTTTGGGAAACCAAACCAATCGTAACTAAACACATCTAGTTAATGTGTTCTTGATATAGACGCACACACAAAATTCTAGGCACAAAAAACCTAGAAAAAACTTGGAGCAATACTTTTGCAAGCTTAGCAAACAGTTTAAGGTTAATCCACTGTTAGAGAAGATTGTGAGCGTAACAAAGAGAGAATTGTAATCATTTTCTTGTTCATAATCTAGAGAAGATATTTTCTTCAAAATACTACTTATGTTTTGTTTTCTAAGTTTCTCGTCTATTATTATTCTGAATTACGCCTTAATAGTAATAGCTACCAAGGTATAAAGATCAATACGTATCAAGATGGACTAGACGAAATGGAGCCAGGCGAACCTATACAAGACGGTGTACTCCCAGGAGAGGGACAACCCGATAATCAATATCGGGAAGGGTTAACTGATAACTCTAGCTCTGACGAAGAGGGAAACACCTTCGAAGGACAGGGCGATATCCATCTAACTCAACTAGGAGGGTTGAATTGTTTGCCAAGGCAAACAGTGAACAATGAGGTGAAAAAGGACGACCCTTATACCCTCGGTGATGCCACTGCTTCCATCGCAGCCATCCTGAAAGCACAAAAGGCGCATGATGAGAGGATGGAAAGGTTAGAAAGACGTAATAGGAAGATATAACATAAAAACCGTAGGCTAAAACGCAAAATGAAGAAAAAAGTGCCACTCATTACCATAGAGGAGACCCCTGAGGAGGAGAATCCTTTTGAGAACTTGCGGGGACGATGAGAGAGTCCATATCCCCGACACCTCGAACGAAGAAACAACGAATTTTTCCCAAGGGGAGCCGAGGTATTCCAAAACCAGGAGGACAATCGTCGAAGGATCGTCCGATGTCGATCCCAAGCATAGACGAGAAAAGAATAAAGAAGACGAAGTTAATATTAACTGTGAGGCCGAGAACCTCGCATCCACAAACCCGAAGCGAGGGGAGACTTCAAAGTCTACTCGTTCTAATATAATAGCGTATATCGAACAATCGACGAGGATTCAAGGGCGATCAAGATATCGCCGTCCCGAAACTTCTTTCTCGCCCGAAAGAGCACAAGGAAGAAAAAAGAAGACCGAAAGGAGGCACATCGATGATCAATTACAAGTCCGACTTTGCCAACTCGAAGCGATGTGCAGAGAGGCCACAGGAAAGAAGTTGGCAAGGAGGTAATGAAAGAGGATGGACAGTCTCCCTTATCGGAGAGTCTATTGACCCAACCATTTCCGGGAAATGCTCACTCGCAATGTTCACAACTCCCTTCACAGGGAGCGACGATTCAATTGAACATCTCTAATCATACCGCATGACACTATCTCAGTGGAATCAGTACGATGTAGTAATGCGTAGGTTTTTTCCAGCCAATCTAAAGGACGAGGCCCTAATATGGTTCAATAAATTTCTGAAGGCGTCGGTTAAGTCATTTTCCCACTTATCCGAGTTATTCCTAAAAACATACATACATAACAGCCGAGTCAAACCAGAAATCGACTTGTTGTTCCAATTAGCTCGAGGACCAAACGAGTCACTTCGTTCTTTGGTAACTCGCTGGAGGAAATTATGTGCCGAGATCGGAAGAGTCCTAGAGGCCTACGCAATTTTGGGCTTCAAAAACAGTCTAAGAAAAACAGACCCCATATTCGTACGCATGTACAAAACCATGCCACCTTTTGTCTAGGGAAATCGAGAGATATTCAAGAGGACTACATAGCCCTTCAAGAACTCCGAGGATGGTACTTATGACAAATTGGTAAAAGGAACCAATAGAGGAGCGAATGTGGTAGAACCACAGAACCCTCAGGCGCCAGCCCAAGGGATAGGGCGATCCAATAACGGGTCCACTCAGTTTGATAAACATCGAAGTCGAGGATAGAAAGGGCGAGACCAAGCCCAGCAAAAGAAAGGAAAATTTGTAGACCCAGTCTACACGAAGCTAAACGCTCCCCTCTTCGAGATCTTTAAGAAGATCGATGGAAAATACAAGATTACCTACCCATGGAATAGAGGACAACAACCCGAGCGCGCTAAGAACATAACTAATTTCTGTGTTCGATAACCACAGAGACTCATGCGAGAGATTTGAAGAAGATGGTGCAAGACATGATTGACAAAGGAAGACTCCAGAGTATATCGCGCAACCAGCGATCAAGCCAACTACGAGGGAGCACACCGTACATCGCGTGGAAATATCACGCGAGGCACAATACTTGGGATGCAATACGATATCGTATTCGGCTATCACTTTGCTCCCACTCCGAAGGAAGTATTATGGGACGAATTCTCAAGCAAAACTTGAAGGTGATGAAGACTTCAGCGTAGCAAAGGAGCCCCCCATGGAGGAATGAATAAAAATTCCCATCAATTTTTTAGCCTATGAGGCGCCTGGTGAAGGACGAAACCACAACGATCCACTTGTGGTCACAATGGCTATCACACTCCAAGAACATGAGGGTGAGGAAGAAAAGCCAAAGGTATTTCCATGTGCCATGCCTAAGATACTGATCGATGAAGGAAGTTCCGTCGAAATCTTATTTTATGAGACGTTTAAACAAATGGGTCTTAAAGACGATTGCCACATACCATCTACCTACAACATATTTGGCTTCAATGGCTCTTCAACCCGCCAAGGGGCGAGGTAACACTAAAAAAATCCGTGTAGGCAAGATCCTCACTTTAACTACTTTATGTGTAGTGGATGTACTTTCACCCTACACAGCTATTGTCGGGCGATCATGGGTCCATGGGATCAAAGGATTCGCCTCGACCTATCATCAGAGGCTAAGGTTTCCAACGCCCGATGGGATCGCATAAATCATGGGAGACTTGGGAGAAGCAAAATACTGTTACAACATGGACGTACATAATGGCGAGAATAGGGTAAACTCCCCAAAAGCAAAGAAGAAGAGCGCCAAGAACACCAAAAACCAGGATGAAATAGATGCTTACATAGCAAGTAACAAACGAAGCGAGGCGCTCGGACAACGTACCAGCCTCGGACGGTCTCCCAACCTCGGACTTACTCATAGAGCCCTATAGCAATTCTGAGAACCTCTCGATGTTGGAGAGCTTAAGTCAAACTTCTCGACCTCGGAACCTACAAAAGAGGCATACATCAAAACACCCGAAAATCAGGGTATAATTGAAACTCTCCTCGACAAAAAGGAAGAAGAGGAATTCGTACAAGTACTAAAAGAATATGCCGATATCTTCGCATGGTGCATTAAAGACATGCCTGGAATAGACCAGGAAGTTTATTGTCACCACCTGAAAATTGGCCCAAAACAAAAGCCTATTAGGCGAAAGATGGCACTGGAGTATCGCGAGGCGATCCAAAGAGAACTAAAGGAAATTGAGGAATTAGGAGTCATCCGAGAAGTACAATATCCGATATGGGTATCTAATATGATAATAGTGCCAATAAAAAATGGAACGCGAATTTGCATTGATAAAGCTTATCCAAAGAACAACTTTCCATTCCCTAATATTGATCAGCTCGTATGAGCAACATCTGGGTATGGAATACTGTCCCAAATGAACGGCCATACGGGTTATAGCCCGATCAAACGGTTAGGAGTGAGATCCCAGACCCAAATGGTAATAAAAATCCAAGTTGTTACGGATTTATTAACTGATTTTCCTCTAGGCGATACCAGCAAAATCAAAGAAATCCCAGGATCGTAGGACGAGCAAGAAGACCCACCCGAGCTACTTCGCTCAGAAAACCCAAGACGATGGGAAGTCTTTGAAGACAGGTCGAGCAATTCAAAAGGATCTGGCATCAGAATGGTCTTTAAGATTTCGACACATGATCATTTATAGTCAGGTAAAACACATTAACAAGACCATCGCTGACGTGCTCCAAAAGAAGCATTGATTTGACATAAAGCTGGTTGCTACGAGCAAGTGCACAATGTTCTATGGGCTCATCGAATCACCCGAAGAGAAGCAACGGGGACGACTCCCTTCACTCTCACCTATGACGCAAAAACGATGATCTCAACAACTAAGACCAAGGATGGGAAAAGAACCCAACCTCGGACATAAAACTTTCCAAGCTAGACGATCTCGAGGAGAACCAAGAAACGGCTCCCCGAGAGAATAGAAAAGTACCATCGGAGGAGAGCCCCGAGAATGCAACCAGCGTGTTTATCGAGAAAGTTTAGCCCAAGGCGATAAAGTCTAGCGCGAGACTCCGCCATACCAACGCGAGTCGTGAAAATTTGCTCCCATCGGGAAGGACCACTCACGGTCATCGCCAAGACAGGTGATGGAGCATACAAATTTCTCAAGCCTAATGGGGAATAATTAGAACACCCATGGAATACTAAGTACCTCGAGCAATACAATGCCTAAAACATGCTTAGAAGGTCAAACTATGCAAATAGGGTTTAAATCCACACTTGTAAAAAGGTCATGGATCCTTATTCGAATGTACTAAGGGCTCATAAACCTTTTTTTTTGAGAATAATAAAATTACTCCTTTTGCGCGCTCATTTCTATTATTTCTTTTATGTTTATTTATTTGTTTCTTTTACTTATTTGCTTGCTATTTATTTTCTTTAATTTCTCGCCTTATTTTTTCTTTTTTGCATTTTAGAATAATCATGCCATACTTGAATTATAACAAAAGCCCATCACGATTATGGCACGGTACTAGCCACACCTTCCATTCTACAACGAATGTTGCGGGTAAAATACCTCTGCCTAGACGGACACAGACCTAAGGCAATGCCATCTAGCCAAATGAAGCGAGATGAAGCGGGATACACCCTAAGCTAACTAAGACGGGAATAGACCTAAGGTAATGCCATAACGATCACGAAATCGGATGATGTCCTGCCAAACAGGAGATATTCAGAATCAAGGTACTCGTCTTTGGCTAAGGCAAGAATAACTTGGCCGAGATATCGCCCTCTAAGCAATGGTTAATAAATAAGTGAATCAAATGGCTGATCACTTAACCCAGGGGCAAGTGTAACCTAAACTGGACACTAATAAAGAATCAAGCCCATAACGGCCTAAGACTAAGGCGAGAAAGGAAATATGCTATCCTCAAAGTCCAACATCATAAGAGATTCTCTATCCAATTAAGGAACTGATCACTCCTTGGCTTTGTCACCCATGGTTGGACCAACAGAATGCATACAAACACCTCAGAGCCATCAATAAAAACACACTATGTGGAATAATTCAACAAGAATAAACGCATCATATGATATAATTTAACAAAGGAAATTATCATCCATATAAACAACTGTTTCAAAAGAAAGTATCATTGCCTCCCACATATAAGGACTTACCAAAGTATGAGTAGCAAAATAATGCCTCCAACACAAAAGAGGACTTGGGCCTTCTGAAGAGACCACCATAATCGGTTTATGTGGTACATGTATAAAACCCGATTCTGGCAAGGAAGATGAAAAGCCTATGCAATCGAATTATACATATTACATATATAAACCGATTCTGGCGATGTATTTTCTTATTTTATTTCTAACACAAAATCGGTTAATGTTCATCATCATGTAAACCGATTATTGTGCATGCTCTTCATGGCCGAAAACAAAACCCAGAATCGGTTTATTCGATATGTCAATAAAAACCGATTCTGGATGTAATCAGAGTTTTGATTTGGAAAAAATGAAAATTTAAACATGTGAATGAATAAGATAAGAAGAATCATAGAATGGGTTGATGGAGATTTACCTTTTTCTTGTGTGGATGGAAGATTTGTTGGAGAAGAAGATGAAAATAGAAAGTTTTTTTCAGGTTTAGGTTTTTTTTGTTTTTGGATTTACTGAAAATGGAAAGATTAGTATTTATATGAGAGAGTTTTAGGAATTAATGTGGGGATAAATAAATATTTCTTAGTAATTTGGGTGCCCAAAGTAATTGGGTGGTGTGGGAAGGAAAATTTGATAGGCCCCAATTAAGTCCTATAGGCCCCAATTTTGCAAGGTTAGAAATACCTCAAGAGAAGAACTTCAATAAATCCATTGTGCTAGAGTGATTAGATATAATGAGTTACTAGAAAAATGATCATGGAGAGAAAAAACCTGATAATTACGAATCTAGGATAGATATTTGAAGGTTCCATCAAAGAAAGAGGCCAAAATGTGGATTGAAACATGAGAGACGTCTAAGTCTAAGCCAGCCTAATGAAGACATAAATTTATGAAGGCAACATAATACCCTCTATCCATCGCTAATTTAGACATAGCAAGAGTCCAAAATGAATTACAATAACCTCAATATGTATATACAAATACACGCCTCTTATGGTTTTTGTTTGGTATCTTCACAAAATAAAGAGATATCACCTTCCTTTGTCAACATCCCCGAAAAAAACAACAAAACAAAAAGAGGACACAAGGAACCTACAAGAATGGTACCCATGTGGTGGCCATATACTTGCCCATATTTGCCTACTCTCATCTCCTTATTCTTCTTTCATATTCTTCTATTTTTAGTAGTTCATCCATCCCCCATGAAACCCATGATGATGAGAAACAAAATGATGAGTAACATTCCAGTCATGGAAGATCACTATCAAGAAGTTGTTCGAGTGAAGATCGGCAAAGCGGACAACTAGAATGAGTTATGAGCCATGCATCTACACATTCTGGATGATAACAATGTTTACAGTTGGGCAAAACCTTAACCTTCTCTTCATCTTCAAACATAGTAAGGCATATTGAGCACTGCTCACCCGCTGCTTCACCGTTATGTGCAGGCGAGATCGACGCTTTGTGTAAGATAATTGGTAATCTATCTATGGTAATTCTATCCAATCCTGCTGAATTAGACCGTTGGTTTTGCGCCGCTGTGGTTGCGTTTCCAGTATTGGTGGTGGCAGGCGGTGAAGGAGTACTAGAAGAGATCTGACCATATCCACATGCCCATCTCGCGTAAATGCATATTAGAGTGATGAGGATAAGAACAGCAAAGAGGATTAGTATGAAGACGAGACTACGGCCATGAACCTCGAAGTTCCTGTCATCAAGTTCTGTGTAGCGCCAGTGTAATGGTTCAGAGCCCTGAGTTGCCATGAAAGAAGAGTTTTCAAACACTTCAGAAGTGAACAGTGCTAGTGAATGCAACTGATGCAAATGCAAAGAGAGTTTTTGGTCTGTTCACGTGATAGTGTTTGGTTTTATGTGGTTCTGAAGGGAAATCGATAAAGATAATTAATAATTAATATGCTGCTGCAAAAAAAGAGTTAATAATTGTGGACCGGCGTAATGGCCCATAAAGAAGTGTTGTTAGTTGGTTGTTCTTGTTCACATGTTTTGTGTACATCACTTCACTTCATTTCTTCAACAACTGTCCCATAATTGGGCATGGTCCACCCTATTCCGATTTATTGTCGTATTAATTAAGAATTAATAACAAATGGTTTAATAAAAACATTAAACAAGGAATTACAGATGGTCTTAAGATATGCATAATTGGGCTTGGGCCTGTTGGATTGCCAAAAACAAAAACAAAGTCACTCGGCAACATGCTCCCGGCGGGGCTCGAACCCGCGACCTTCGGCTCATAAGACCAACGCTCTAACCAACTGAGCTACGCGAGCTGTTGTTCTCATTGAACGGAGTCTACCTACTTATTTAGATATTTGAAGATGAGTGCGAATTTAAGACTACGATTTATTCGCACAATGATCTAAACCTGAACACATTATCTAAGTTGAGATGTATTGTAACCCACCCAATACATATCTCTAAACTAATTGAAACTTAAGAACATTAACTTCTACAAACATACAATATACTACTACAACTACTACTACTACTACTACTACTACCACTACCAACATGAGATGATCCATATACATATTAGTACGACTTGATAATGTAAATACACATAATACTAGATCATTGCTAATAGTTGAAAGACTGGTACTGATTATTGTCATGTACCAACATGGTTCCATGCTCTTGAAAGCTGCTATAAGGTTGCATCATCATGAAACTTTCTTGGTGTGGTGCTGTTTGCTGCACTGCCACTGCCGTGCTACTCGAATGTTGGTTATATGGTTCTGGTTGTGGTTGTGGATAGTAGAATAATTCATGTTTTTGATCATGACCATAATGACCATGAGAATAAGAAAGATCAGATGATGATGACGGGTACTCTTCAGTAGCAACATTGTTAGTAGTAATACTATCATCAAGTTGAATATTGAAGTTATTAGTCACCAACATAGTTTGATGAAGCCAAATCTGTGTTTTAAGATACTTAACATAATGAATAGCTTCTTCTAACATAGAAACTGTATCCATTTTAGTCCCACCTGGTACTAAGCTTTGTAGTATCTTGAACCTATCACTGATTCTATGTCTTCTTTCTCTAGCTGCAACACTTTGTGGATCAGTTGATAACTTCATTGCCTTACAAGTACTACCACCGGCACCAGCACCACCACTTTTCTTAGTCCCACTCTTTTTCGTGATCTTATTCTCTTGATGATTCATAATGTTGTTGTTTTTTGCGGCCATGACATTTGTAGTATAAGAAGATCTCCCATGAATAAAGTCCATGCTATTTAAAGTTAACACAGCACCCAAATTAAGTATTCAGAAGTGCAAGAATTGAAAGAACTTATGATTGGTTTTTTGTTATAAATGGTATAGAAAGAGCGAGTGTAGAATGAAACAACAATAGGATGTTGATACGTGTGGGATTGATAGAGGTAGAAGAGAGTACTTTATATACTGCAAAAGAACTCATATAATATTTGTATTTAGTATCTACAATGCGTCATGTTTTAGTTCAGTCTTCAGTGTCAGTTAATTACTATCTTTGGAGCAGGATTTTGTCGATCGTCTCTCATGAACACTCGTGCTTTTAAGTAGGGTTTTAGGAGCTGCAGCAAAAATGGGTCCGATGTAGCCATAGGACACTAACCCTATGAACAAGCTAAAATGCCTAAATGGCACCTACGTACACTACCTTGCGTTATTGCTTCATGGGTTTGGTTTGTTGCATGTTTTTTTTTCAGTTCATCAAAGTGTAGTTCTAGTAACTGGGAATTGGAATCAAAGTATGTAGTTCTATCTATCATCGACCCCCACCTTGTGAAAATGCCCCCGATGTTAGGAAATAAATAAAAATGCCTCAATTTGTTATTTTTGGGGCATTTTGATCAAAATTGGGCATCTTAACCGGTCAATGGAGGTTTGAAATTCCATTTTTATTTTTTTTAATCAAAATGCCCAATCCACCACCACCGTCGCCACCGCCACCACCACTACCACTAGAACAACCACCACCGCCACCGCCACCATCACCACTACCACCACCAACACCAACGCCACCACCGCTACCACCACCACCACCACCACCACCTGAACCCTAAATCCTGATCCCTAAACCCTGAGCCCTGAACCCTGAATTTTAAACACCGAACCCTAAAAAATGAACCATATACCCTGAAGGGCAATTTCGACTACTTAACTATTTCTAACTGAAAATCTAACTAATTGGGGCATTTCGATTTATTTCCTAACGTCCGGGATATTTTCACAAGGTTGGGGTCAATTTTGGGACATTTTACCATTTAATCCTTGTAGGGTTTCTTAAGATCACGTCCCAATTTGCTTTAGTTTGTTTCATAAAGAAGTTCTGATAGTAAGCTCGGCTGCATATCGGTAAATATTTGAGAATCATTTGAAACTCCCATCCTGAACTATAATTTTTTTGGCAATTCTCAATAAAAAATTTAATGTGGTAGAAAAAGTAACAGCTTCTAACCATATGCCTTAAAGTTGTCGTGTCAACTATAAACAACCACTTAATTGTGGGCATGAGATATTCAAGATTGCTAACGGGTACCGGATTAAGTGGGGTATACCAAAACCAAGATAAGACAACTTTAGTGGAGGTATTAGTGGTCTTAAACATCTTAAGCCACGCTCAAAGATGTTGTTTTTCAACATCTACAACAAAAACACAAGAAACTAAACTGTATAAAATTAAACAACTTTTAGAGGTTTCTTGAAAGCTAAAAATCAACTTCTTTTACTTTCTTTTTTGCTGTTACCTTCTCAAAAACACTTCTACTTTTAATTGTGAAACGCTGTCCTAACATTTGCCCAATGTTATGTTACCTACAAGAACAATGCTTTGTATATAGTTGAGACTTGAGAGTTGGGATGCTTAATATGTTCTCTGCATCTCCAAGTGCTTACAATCTCTTACGGGTTGTTGCATCAAAGCGTTAGATGGTTTGTGCTTTTACTAAAAAAAGAAAAAAAAAAAATTACAATCTTGGCCATAATTACGACCAGAAAAATGGAAGAGTCTGAAAAAGGATGATGAGTCAGATATACAAGAGAATAGACATTGAGTGGGGCTGAGAAAATAAGTATTGATTGCGTAGGGGACGGGCAATATAGCAGTTGGAATGAAATCACAAAGAGAGAAGAAAGAAACAGAAGAAAAAAAGAAGTGAAAAAAAAAGAGAAAGGAAAAGATGTTGAGATGTTGATGTATCATTCATTGTTGAAAAAATGTTGCTTTTAGTCCAAATCTCATGTCCAATCTTTGCCGGCTTCACTGTGCAGTACGAATTCTATTCAATTACTCACATCACCAAACCAAATGCAAAGTGTATCTGCCCCAGGTTTTTTACTGTTTACTTCTCCTGCTTACTGAAAGAAAATCACTGTTAGTAGTAGTAATAATAATAGCATTGGGAACTGGAGATAA
The DNA here is from genome assembly GCA_023531295.1 of Papaver armeniacum. Classification (NCBI taxonomy): domain Eukaryota; kingdom Viridiplantae; phylum Streptophyta; class Magnoliopsida; order Ranunculales; family Papaveraceae; genus Papaver; species Papaver armeniacum. The sequence goes on from JAJJWW010002957.1 coordinate 13,623, forward strand.
TAGATCTGATTTCCAATGCCGTAGCTAATAGTAGTAAACACAGCTAGAATCCTAGATATACTTGAAAGTTTCCACAATGTTGTGGTTGTGCGGTGGACACGTAAAAACACAGTCTGATAGCTGATATCATCAGCATCATTTCCTAAGATGAATTCTTCAGATAGGCTAGCTTCCAACCCTACGTCTATACACTGTTTGTAGCTCCTTCCCTGAACATTAAAGTGTAACACTATAGATTATATAGCCCCATATAATCATCTATAGACTAGCTGAAGAGAAATGCATAATCTATATTCTATACTTCAAAACACATTGGAACCAGAAGTGTTGGTCCCGTCTCCTGTAGTCCTGTGAGTTTTTGGAGCACAAGAGAACCAACTTTCAAGAACCACTATCAAACTTTTTTTCATGGTCAAAAATGTACGTGCATGGCAAAAGCTTGAGCAAACAGGAAAATGAGGAGAGGGGGATCTGGAAGGAGAGGCAAGACAAGAGCGAGAGGCAAGACAAGAGCACATGAGGCTCCGGGTTTCCAGTTGAAGATTGGACCTAGTTGTGTATTGCGTAGGACTCTAAACTGAGTGGTAATTATATTCCTGCTCTCTGCTATGCTTGTCCAACTGAAATGTCTATTCAATCTCTTCTCCTATTTCAATCAACAATGAATGAATAATAAACCAGTAGTACATAACCTAGAGAGAAAGACATAGAACCTATTGTTTGTAAAATAAAGAAAGAATTTGATGGATTTAAAAGACAACATAAAGTATGTATAGTGTTGTCTCTTTAACTAGGTTATAGGTAGTACTAGGGTTTGAAATGCAATGATCTTTTGATTTGATCTGCACGTACAACAATATATGGAGTGTGATTTTCCTCTTCTTTGTTGATCATATCAAGTTTCTTTCAGGTCTGTTGTGTTCTTTATGGGTACCTACTTTTGTTGAAACAAACCACCACTAGAACTAGCTAGTAGGACTCGGTGGGACTGTTGGTCTCTGGTTAACTGGTTTGTCCAACTTTAGTGTAAAACTAATAATAAATGACCCTGTTCTTTTACTGTTTATGGTGAATCCATATCTACAGTACTTCTACTTGTATCACTGTATCAGAGTCAATTCAATCTCTAGTTATGGCTTATTATTGCCTCGTTCTTTACTGAGCTATCATCATTCTTTTTTACTGTTTATAGTGTGTATTCTATGGCTTTTCAGTTGGCTACTTAAAGAGACAAAATGTTCACTGATGATGGCTCATGACAGTTTCGCTTGCTTGGTGAATTATAGAAAGAAAACTGAATCAATAATATCCATCTAATGTACTGTTCAAACTGTAATGACTTGATGTATTGAAAGTGAAAAACATGTGGATCGGTTGAGTTGGGTCGTTTGTCTTGACAACATTTACACATTGTGCCCTGGAAAATTGTGGAGTCGTATGCAAATTTATAAGACACTCGATTTGCATCCACATATACGCTATACATAAAAAAAAAAAAAAAAAAAAAGAGCATCCACTCTGGTCACACATAATTGTAAAACAAAAGCGTAAACACTTGATAATGATAAGGAGTTATTAAAAAATTTAGGGTTACTAAATTCCATAACTTTTTGTAGAACTTGGTAACCCACTTGTAACAAACTTATACTTAGTAATCAAATTTTCTTCTTTTTTTTCAAAAAATCCCATTAGATACTGCTTTTGATCTATATGTCATTTTTCTTGTGCTTGTACAGTACGACAGAACCATATGATTTGTTTCTGGTTTATTTCCCCTCGTTAAATGGTAATTTCAAGGTAATTGAGATTGAGCAACTTTACCATTCTACTGCCATTGTTTAAAACCTCTTTCATTCATATGCAAATTTTCTAGGGAACACCGTCCTCCCGAGTAAAGTAGTCTACTAATCCCCACTATTTTTAATTTAAAATTTAAATTCCATATTACAATTCCTACAAAGCTGTTACAAAACCTGGCGAGATTGGGAAATACCCAGATTAATTGGGGATACCTAATAAGACAAAACTCGGGTCATTATGAAGTAAAACATAACACCCCTTAGCCATTTATTTTCAAAATGGCTAATATACCCTTGATTAATTAACACTATTTTTTTTTACTCGGTCAATAAATTTAAAAATAAAAGCAAAAATTGTACATGGGCTAGGCCAGACTAGAAGCTAGCCGTGAGGCCACCCACTAATCTAGCCCATTTGAAACGATAATAAACCTCACCAGGCCATTCTACAGAAAGAATAAAACCTGGCCTCCCCTCCTAAAACTCAAAAATATCTTCAGCCATCTAGCAAGTTTGCTTGGCCAAAGCATCAGCTTAAAAATTAGCTTCTCTATAGCTATGAATATAACGGATATTATTGTAAAATTCTCGCTTGGGTCTCCATACGCATTAGCTGCCATGGCAGCTCACCCTTTTGAAAAGCTTGAATGCAACTCATCGAATCTGCTTGAACACAAATATTTTTCACATTCCACCTTTGGATAACATCACACCATAAATAATAGCACACACTTCCGCATAATAATTGGTTTTCCAACCAAGACCAACACATAGAACCCCTAGCACTGCTGCATTGGCATCACGAAAAGTAACATCAGCACCGGCCTAGCCTGGATTTCCAAGTGATGCTCCATCACAACAAATCATTATTTCATCTTGGTTAGGAGGAGACTAACTAACCTCTTTTGGAGTAGAAATTTTTCACTATCTATGTTGCACCTTAAAATAATTCAAGATGTGTAACTCCTCCATATTGTTATACATATGTCCCTTCATTCTGATTGAGTTATCGCGTATTACCTGATAAACTCTACCTTTAAAACCAAGCCATTGCACCTTCATATCTTCAAAGTAAGCTTTATTGTGCAACTTCCATAATTTCGTAACAATTGCAAGATTAGCAACCAGGCACAGATCTTTTATCATCCTGCTGCGCCCTTTTGCAGCCTTGTATGAGGCCACCAAATCTTCATTAGGTTGTAGATTAAAAATATTAGCCGCCCTAGCTCAAATTCTCCAAACATGGATCAGAGCAGGTTTAGATCATCCCTTAAATTCAACCAATTTTTTTTTACTATGTCCTATACGGAGAATTTGAAACTTGTGCAGGATAGTCTTGTGAGTGTTTCGGGAAAACTTGATACCCTGGTGTTGATGGTGGTTTTTAAACAAAGGGTAAAATCATAAAACCCCAAATAACCTAATGTCACCGGTGACACATTTATTAGAACATTTAATGCATATAGTCAGTAATTAATAGGGGGTATTTTTTTCAAATTAGGGTTACAACGAACAAAACCCTAATTCCCCTCCGTGTCAATGGCAAATCATGCCAGCCACATCTAGCCCAAGATAGCCGCGCCATGCCAAACGCACTCTGCCTTGGACCTAGCTATGCTAGTCACACCAAACGCGCCAAAGCATGCCAACCATGCTAGCCGCACCTACGTGCCAATGGAAAATCATGCCAGCCACACCTAGCCCAAGCTAGCTGCACCTCTATGCCAATGGAAAATCATGCCAGCCACACCAAACGCGCCAAAGCATGCCAACCATGCTAGCCGCACCTCCGTGCCAATGGCAAATCATGCCAGCCACACCTAGCCCAAGCTAGCCGCACCTCCGTGCCAATGGCAAATCATGCCAGCCACACCAAACGCGCCAAAGCATGCCAACCATGCTAGCCGCACCTCCGTGCCAATGGCAAATCATGCCGGACACACCTATCCCAAGCTAGCCACACCTCTCGTGCCAATGGAAAATCATGCCAGCCACACCAAAACGCGCCAAATCATGCCAACCATGCTAGCCGCACCTCCGTGCCAATGGCAAATCATGCCAGCCACACCTATCCCAAGCTAGCCGCGCCATGCCAAACGCACTATGCCTTGGCCCTAGTTATGCTAGTCACACCAAACGCCCCGAAGCATGCCAACCATGCTAGTCGCACCTCCGTGCTAATGGCAAATCATGCAATCCACACTCAGCCCAAGCTAGCCTCGTCATGCCAAACACACTCTGCCTTGGCCCTAGCTACGCTGGTCACGCCACGCCAAGCCAAACAACCTTACCTTGGCCCTAGCCGCGCCATGCCAAAGTAGCGCCCGCACCTAGGCTGGCAAACCGTGCAACCTAGACCAAATTGGCCACGCATGCCATTGGCACATGCAAACACGCTCGCTGGTAGCTTTTCTCACCAAGGCGTGGCCCTAATGGCCGAGCATGCCATTGGCACATGCCAACACGCTCGCCGGGTAGCTTTTCTTACCTGTGTCGTGGCCCTAATGACCGAGCATGCCATTGGCACATGCCAACACGCTCGCTGGTAGCTTTTCTCACCAGGGCGTGGCCCTAATGGCCGAGCATGCCATTGGCACATGCCAACACGCTCGTTGGTAGCTTTTTCTTACAAAGGCCGTGGCCCTAATGGCCGAGCATGCCATTGGCACATGCCAACACGCTCATTTGGTAGCTTTTCTCACTGGGCGTGGCCCTAATGGCCGAGCATGCCATTGGCACATTCCAACATGCTCGCCGGTAGCTTTTCTTACTGGCCGTGGCCCTAATGGCCGAGCATGCCATTGGCACATGCCAACACGCTCGCTGGTAGCTTTTCTTACTAGGCCATGATCCGAATTGGCCACGCATGCCATTGGCACATGCCAAACACGCACGCTGGTAGCTCAACTTTCAAGCCGTGCAACCTAGGCCAACTTGGCCGTACGCGCCATTGGCATATGCCAAAACCCACACGGGTAGCCTAACTTGCAAACCGTGCAACCTACCGCCAAGGCATTCCACACATGCCATTGGCACATGCCACACACGCCACTAGCAGCTCTATGCATTTCCACTTACACTCAACGTACAACTTACCACAAAGGCATTCCACACATTCCATTGAAACATGCCACACACGCCACTAGCAGCTCTGGCGTTGCCACTTGCGCTTGAGGTGCAACCCGCAACAAAGGCATTCCGCACATGCCATTGGCACATGCCACACGCGCCCCTAGCAGCGCCACTTGCACTCAAGGTGCAACCAACACTCGATACATCAACACAAACCGGGGATGCTTTCCGGGGTCTTGGTTTGGCGGTCATGACTTGCAGCGTACACTACGCTCACATTAAGAAAGCGTGAATAGGAATAAAGCGGTCAAATAAATGAGGAAATAATGGTGAAAACGTTTTCACCCATAAACACCTTGCGGTTACCACCTCCTCCCATTATTTCACCCTTTACTCTCTTCCTTTATGAGGCCAGGGTACGTTTCAATCTCGACTTGTATAAATAGGTCTTACCTATTTCCACCAGACAACAAGTCTCGGTCAGGAGAAAAATACAACACTCTCAGAAAAGGCAACTTTGCAAGCTCTCCAAAAAAGCTTTCATCTCTTGCAAGCTTACTAAGCTTTCACTTTCTCGATACAAGTCGAGACACTACTCTCCCAAATATTCTGGTCTCAACACCTTTCTTTGCTTCCCTCCCCAAATCAACCCTTCTCCTCCACTTTGAAACCGAAGCAAGTCTGGAACGGCCATTTCTTGGTTTAGGCCGGACTTGTACAGATTGATCTCTCGAATCTTGAAAGTGCTCACGTGCAGCACATTTGTTTAGGGTTTAAACCAGTTTCTCACTCACCTACCGAATTTCCCAAAATCGGCGGAAACGATTTTTACCCATAAACAATTGGCGACCACAGCGGGAGGATTGATCTATCGGCTACAATGTCGATCGTCGATCTCGTTCTTCGACCCGGATGTCAAGATGGTAGGGAAGGCGACTCAATCCGACTCAACCGCCGAGACAACCCGGTTACAGTTGTAAAAACTACACCGTAAAACTGGGGACTCGTCGAAGATGCTACAGCGATTGGGGACTTGTCGGGCGATGCTACCAAAGAAAGCCGCCTTTTACATGGAGAGGGGCGTGTTCGCAAAAACCTATGGAGTGAGTAAATTTAGACTGGGCAAGATATACGATATGTTTTTAGGTTCTTAATAAAACCGTCATACTACTGCGTCTTGTGCCTATTGCTAGCACACACTTTCATAAAAGCAATATTCCTTTCACAAAACATAATCAGAGTTATATTATCAAAACCATTCATCCCAGAAATAATCCAATATCCTCAAAAGCTACCAGCTGTCTATCAAAACCGGTCGAACTTTGAACCAGACATCCAGTATGTTTTTCAAAAAAAAAAAAAAAAAAAAAGAAGAAGAAGAACCTAAATGAAAGTTTAACAGAGAAACATTCAAGGAAAATCATCCAACAGAGGTCTGCTCTTCTTGGAGAAAGTCAACTTTGCATCTTCAAGAGTCGCTCTCTTCATAGTTAACATCTTGGAAAGCTTTTCGAGTTATACCTCCTGTCGTGCAATCTCCTCTGCAGAAAGGCTTTCGATTGCTGCATCTTTCGACTTCTGGATCTCATCAAGGCCTTTGACAAACCACGAAGCGTTGAACTCCTTTTCTACACACACGTCGCGATGGTGCTCTTAGTCGGCAATAACGTCTTCAGAAGAGGTGTGGCCAGTCACCTCACGCATGTCCTCGATGGAAGATAAAGCCTCTTCCACACACTTAACCAGCGCAAATCAACTAGTGACCTTCTTGGTTGTGGACATATGTCCATACTTCTCCCAGATTCTGGTGTACGACACCTCATACTTAGCCAAAGACTTCTCCCTGAAACCGCCAACCAAAGACATGACCCGGATAAGGAACCAAGTACGGGGGATCGAAAATGGCGCCTGCAACTGGCCTCACGACTCGCAAAGGGTCTTTTTCCATGTCTACGGCAGCAACCATCAGAGAATCATCCACCGTTTGAACCACATATGTGCCCGGCAATTGGCTAACTCCCATCTCCAAGTCACCGGCGGTGGTCACCAAAGGCAAGTTTTCGTGTGGATCCACCCTGTAATCGTCCTCCGAACCGGATTCCTCCCGCGAACTTGAGTTAGACATTTTTCAAAAGAAGAAACGAAAGAAGAAAGAAAAAGAAGCGCGAAACTCACCGAACCACTTCCCGAAAAAGAACCAAAGGTCGCCGGAGGAATCACTCTCACTTGTCGAACTTTCATCTTTCTCTGACTCATCACCGCTATGAGAAGGCTCAGTGCCGCCGGAATTCTTCGAAGAAATTGTCGTCTCCTGGCAACGTGCAAGGGCAGCGAAAGCATTAACACTACCGAAGCCCTGGAAGAAACAAGACACATGTTTTCAGCAAAAATTCACGTGTTTTGAGATAAACCAACAAGGAGGCGACACATACCTGGTTATTGGAAGAACCGAAAGACACGAGATCTGCGGGAGGATCTTTTGAAACCGCCCGGAACCCGCCAAAGACGATTCTTCGTTCTTTGTTCCTTTGCCTGGGGACTTTCCGAGTTGCCAGGAAACTTTCGCTTGGGATCTCTCAACATTGGATACTTCTTCAAAACTGCTGGGGAAGGTTTACAACGAACATTCTCCACCACGTTATTTACAAAATCTTGGATCATAATGAACTCATCGTACCAGAACTCATTATAGCCAAAAGTCGTCGAAGTTACTCTTCCCGTTTGAAAGAAGGGAAGGCGGATACCCGGCTCAAGGGCACTGGCATTGAGGGCGGCATGCAATGAATCCTTAGGAACCACCAGCTGGTAAACAAGAGGCACCCCTTGATCAAAACCCATGTGACGAGCAAGACGGTCAATATTGTAAGCGACTATTCGGAAAGACCCCATGAAGAAAGACGGCATATAGCCAGGACATGCGACTTTGAATAAACAAGTTTTCACCAACACTCAAATTGCCGTCGAAGATAAAGACATGATCGGAGCGAAGCAAAGGTATCAATTTGAGTCACCGACCTATGGACCCGGCTCCCATGGGCGAAAACCGATTTCATGCGACTTATCGAGAAGACTAACCAAGCTCATGCCAACTCTTGGACGCCTGTTCACCCATCGAAGAATTCGGAGCCGCCCCAACTCGCGGGAATCGAAGGCAACGGTTTCGGAGCATACTTCTCAAAGTGCTCCCATAACCAAGATTGCAAAAAAGCAACGTGCACATATGAATCCACTTTCATGAAACCATTCGAAACTCGCATGTTCGCAATTAGGTGATCCAGATGCACATACAGGGAACCAAGGAATAGCTTGCCAATGGGAAGAACTTCACCTTTTGCTAACTTCACAAAGCAATCACTAGCAACTCGGGTCTTATTTCCTTCTTGCCGTAACCGTCATCAAAAATGTCTCTAGACAACCGAGAGAGCCAAAAATGATGCAACATGAAGATCACTGCTTTTCTGTTTAGGTTCCATCTCATCCGGAAACCATTGAGATATCCACCAGCTGTAAAAGCACCTTTCATCCTCTTTCCGGACAGAATCCTTCGACTTCGCAGTGGAGTCTTTTCGAGCGTAATCTCCCAACTTAGCGGCAAGGTCATCCCGCATCTTCGCCCCACCTTCAGACAATCGGATATTAAGATTCCCTTTCCAGGAAGATTCAAAGAAGAGAGCCACACTCTCCAAGGAGAAAGTTATTCACCCCATCTACATATGATCATATGGGTGTCCGAACACCATCCTGGAGATGAAAGCAACCAAGCCCGGATATCCTTCCTAACTGGAGATTTATTGAAGCTCTCGACAAAGATCAATAACTGCGCTCGAGTCAAGTTGGTATCTATATGCTCCTTACTCACCATGAACTCAACCCATCTATCAAAAGAACGCAATGGGCTTTGACACATCCTGAAATCAATGTTGGAAGAAGAATGTACCCCTTTATGAAGACAGAACCGTATGGTGTTCTCTCGGGCGAACCGAACGTGTCTTCTTTTCATCTTCACCACCGGTTAACAAAATTGGCACAAAACCCGGGTGATTCTTCCGAGCAGGGGCGAGGGGTTTAGCAAAGAATTTATCATCCGTGTTTGGTATGGAACTATGAACGTCCTTCGATGAGGCAAAATTTTGTTCAGGTAACATCTTGTTGGATTTCTTCATAACAACTTAGTAACAAGATATCTGCACACGGAGAAAGACGAAATTATCTCCCGACACATAACCGCACCCCAACAAAAGGAAAACCGGAAAAAAAAAAAAGAGGGTGTATTCTCTACGGGTTCGAAACTGCACACGCAATATTTTCTTCAAGCTTCAAAATTATATACGCAGTATTTTCTACGGGCTCGAATGCGTCTATGGTATCCTTCTTCGGTTTCAAAATTATATATGGAGCATTTTTCTACGGGTTCAAAACTGCCCGCGCAGTATTTTCTTCAGGTCCGAAATTCATATATGCAATATTTCCTATGGGTTTGAAGTCATATGAAGCACATATATAGTATTCTCTACGGGTTCAAAAATGCACACGCATTATCTTCTTCAGGGTTCAAAATTATATACGCAGTATTTTATACGGGCTCAAGTGCGTCTGCAGTATACTTCTTCGGATTCAAAACTATATACGCAGTATTTTCTACGGGCTCGAATGCGTCTATGGTATCCTTCTTCGGGTTCAAAATTATATATGGAGCGTTTTTCTACGGGTTCGAATCATATATACAGTATTTCCCTTGGGTGCATATATACAATATTTTCTACAAGAAGCACTCCAAGAAATCATATGCGCAATATCATTGCAAGGATTATGAAAGAAAAACGCCTACTTTTAGGGTTTGCACCTACATGAAAAGGGAAACAAGAGAAGTACTGGAAGACATACCCGGAAGCCGGTTTTTCTTTATGACTCTGCCGCTAGTATGAAAAGATGAAAGAACAAAGATGAGAGAAAGGGATTTTATATATATGGGCGTGGAGATTCTGAAATAGGGAAGGATTTCCCTATACCAAAAATCGTGCATATAAGGAACGGGCCCACAAGGGCGCCCAACTTCCCAACATCGCCCAAGTTGCACCGGTCCCACCAATTGCGCCCAACTTCCCAACGTTGCCCAAGTTGCACCGGTCCCACCAATTGCGCCCAACTTCCCAACATCGCCCAAGTTGCACCGATCCCACCAATTGCGCCCAACTTCCCAACGTCGCCCAAGTCACGCCAGCTAACACGCTCAGCTTCCCCACCTTGCACCATTCCCGCCAGCTAGCGCGATCAACTTCACACTTTGCGCCGGTCCCGCCAGCTAGCACGCTCCGTTTCCCAACTCGCGTCAACTTCTCAATGCCGCCCAGCTTCCTGTACGTCTCTCAATGACGCTGACTTCCCAATTGTGCCAGCCTCCAGATTTCTGCAAAACTGCCAGAGGCAAGGATTCCAAATGTTATTTATAAAAAGGTCAGACAATCCTCCTCAATTCTCTTTACGATTTGCTGCTGATAGTTTGTCACCATCTTATGCTTACCTCGCAACAAAGCTCCTGTTCCGAGCTAAGCAGGGGGACTTAATGTTGATGGTGGTTTTTAAACAAAGGGTAAAATCATAAAACCCCAAATAACCTAATGTCACCGGTGACACATTTATTAGAACATTTTATGCATATAGTCAGTAATTAATAGGGGGTATTTTTTCAAATTAGGGTTACAACGAACAAAACCCTAATTCCCCTCCATGCCAATGGAAAATCATGCCAGCCAAACCTAGCCCAAGCTAGACGTGCCATGCCAAACGCACTCTGCCTTGGCCCTAGCTATGCTAGTCACACCAAGCGCGCCAAAGCATGCCAACCATGCTAGCCGCACCTCCGTGCCAATGGCAAATCATGCCAGCCACACCTAGCCCAAGCTAGCCGCACCTCTGTGCCAATGGAAAATCATGTCAGCCACATCAAACGCGCCAAAGCATGCCAACCATGCTAGCCGCACCTCCGTGCCAATGGCAAATCATGCCAGCCACACCTAGCCCAAGCTAGCCGCACCTCTGTGCCAATGGCAAATCATGCCAGCCACACCAAACGCGCCTAAGCATGCCAACCATGCTAGCCGCACCTCCGTGCCAATGGCAAATCATGCCAGCCACACCTAGCCCAAGCTAGCCGCACCTCTGTGACAATGACAATTCATGCCAGCCACACCAAAACGCGCCAAAGCATGCCAACCATGCTAGCCGCACCTCCGTGCCAATGACAAATCATGCCAGCCACACCTAGCCCAAGCTAGTCGCGCCATGCCAAACACACTCTGCCTTGGCCCTAGCTACACTGGTCACGCCACGCCAAGCCAAACACCCTTACCTTGGCCCTAGCCGCGCCATGCCAAAGTAGCGCCCGCACCTAGGCTTGCAAACCGTGCAACCTAGACCAAATTGGCCACGCATGCCATTGGCACATGCCAACACGCTCGCTGGTAGCTTTTCTCACTAAGGCGTGGCCCTAATGGCCGAGCATGCCATTGGCACATGCCAACACGCTCGCTAGTAGCTTTTCTTACCAGGCCGTGGCCCTAATGGCCGAGCATGCCAACACGCTCGCTGGTAGATTTTCTCACCAGGGCGTGGCCCTAATGGCCGAGCATGCCATTGGCACATGCCAACACGCTCGCTGGTAGCTTTTTCTTACCAGGCCGTGGCCCTAATGGCCGAGCATGCCATTGGCACATGCCAACACGCTCGCTGGTAGCTTTTCTCACCGGGCGTGGCCCTAATGGCCGAGCATGCCATTGGCACATGCCAACACGCTCGCTGGTAGCTTTTCTTACCAGGCCGTGGCCCTAATGGCTTAGCATGCCATTGGCACATGCCAACACGCTCGCTGGTAGCTTTTCTTACCATGCCATGATCTGAATTGGCCACGCATGCCATTGGCACATGCCAAACACGCACGCTGGTAGCTCTACTTGCAAGCCGTGCAACCTAGGACAACTTGGCCGTACGCGCTATTGGCACATGCCAAAACCCACGCTGGTAGCCTAACTTGCAAACCGTGCAACCTACCGCCAAGGCATTCCACACATGCCATTGGCACATGCCACACACGCCACTAGCAGCTCTATGCATTGCCACTTACACTCAACGTACAACCTACCACCAAGGCATTCCACACATGCCACACACGCCACTAGCAGCTCTGGCGTTGCAACTTGCGCTCGAGTTGCAACCCGCAACAAAGGCATTCCGCACATGCCACACGCGCCCCTAGCAGCGCCACTTGCACTCTAGGTGCAACCAACACTCGATATATCAACACAAATTGGGGGATGCTTTCCAGGGTTTTGGTTTGGCGGTCATAGCTTGCAGCGTACACTACGCTCACATTAAGAAAGCGTGAATAGGAATAAAGCGGTCAAATAAATGAGGAAATAATGGTGAAAACGTTTTCACCCATAAACACCTTGCGGTAACCACCTCCTCCCATTATTTCACCCTTTACTCTCTTCCTTCATGAGGCCAGGGTACGTTTCAATCTCGACTTGTATAAATAGGTCTTACCTATTTCCACCGCACAACAAGTCTCGGTCAGAGAAAAATACAACACTCTCGGAAAAGGCAACTTTGCAAGCTCTCCAAAAAGCTTTCATCTCTTGCAAGCTTCCTAAGCTTTCACTTTTCGATACAAGTCGAGAAACTACTCTCCTGCATTATTCTGGTCTCAACACCTTTCTTTGCTTCCCTCCCAAATCAACTCTTCTCCTCCACTTTGTGACCGAAGCAAGTCCTGGGAACGGCCATTTCTTGGTTTAGGCCGGACTTGTACAGATTGATCTCTCGAATCTAGAAAGTGCTAATGTGCAGAACATTTGTTTAGGGTTTAAACCAGTTTCTCACTCACCTACCAAATTTGCCAAAATCGGCGAAAACGATTTTTACCCATAAACAATTGGCGACCACAGCGGGAGGATTGATCTATCGGCTACAATGTCGATCTGTCGATCTCGTTCTTCGACCCGGATGTCAAGATGGTAGGGGAAGGCGACTCAATCCGACTCAAGCGCAGACAACCCGGTTACCGGTTGTAAAAACTACACCATAAAACCGGGGACTCGCCGAAGATGCTACCGGCGATTGGGGACTTTTGGCGATGCTACCAACAAAGCCGCCTTTTACATTGAGAGGGCGTGTTCGCAAAAACCTATGGAGTGAGTAAATTTAGACTGGGCAAGATATACGATCTGTTTTTAGGTTCTTAATAAAAACCGTCATACTACTGCGTCTTGTGCCTATTGCTAGCACACACTTTCATAAAAGCAATATTCCTTTCACAAAACATAATCAGAGTTATATTATCAAAACCATTCATCCCAGAAATAATCCAATATCCTCAAAAGCTACCAAATTTGTCTATCAAAACCGGTGATCAAACTTTGAACCGGACATCCCAGTATGTTTTTCAAAAAAAAAAAAAAAAGAAGAAGAAGAACCTAAATGAAAGTTTAACAGAGAAACATTCAAGGAAAATCATCCAACAGAGGTCTGCTCTTCTTGGAGAAAGTCAACTTTGCATCTTCAAGAGTCGCTCTCTTCATAGTTAACATCTTGGAAAGCTTTTCGAGTTCTACCTCCTGTCGTGCAATTTCCTCTACAGAAAGGCTTTCGATTGCTGCATCTTTCGACTTCTAGATCTCAGCAAGGCCTTTGACAAACCACGAAGCGTTGAACTCATTTCCTACACACACGTCGCGATGGTGCTCTTTGTCGGCAATAACGTCTTCAGAAGAGGTGTGGCCAGTCACCTCACGCATGTCCTCGATGGAAGATAAAGCCTCTTCCACACGCTTAACCAGCGCAAATCAACTAGTGACCTTCTTGGTTTTGGCCATATGTCCATACTTCTCCCAGATTCTGGTGAGAAACGCCTCATACTTAGCCGCACGTCGAAACCGCCAACCAAAGACATGATCTCGGATAAGGAACCAAGTATGGGGGATCGAAAATGGCGCCCGCAATCGGCCTCACGACTCGCAAAGGGTCTTTTTCCATGTCTAAGGCGGCAACCATCGAGAATCATCCACCGTTTGAACCACATATGTGCCCGGCAATTGGCTAACTCCCATCTCCAAGTCACCGGCGGTGGTCACCAAAGGCAAGTTTTCATGTGGCTCCACCCCAGAATCGTCCTCTGAACCGGATTCCTCCTGCGAACTTGAGTTAGACATTTTTCAAAAGAAGAAACGAAAGAAGAAAGAAAAAGAAGCGCGAAACTCACCGAACCACTTCCCGAAAAAGAACCAGTGCTGCCAGAGGAATCACTCTCACTTGTCAAACTTTCATCTTTCTCTGACTCATCACCGCTATGAGAAGGCTCAGTGCCGCCGGAATTCTTCGAAGAAATTGTCGTCTCCTGGCAACGTGCAAGGGCAGCGAAAGCATTAACACTACCGAAGCCCTGGAAGAAACAAGACACATGTTTTCAGCAAAAATTCACGTGTTTTGAGACAAACCAACAAGGAGGCGACACATACCTGGTTATTGGAAGAACTGAAAGACAGGAGAGCTGCGGGAGGATCTTTTGAAACTGCCCGGAACCCGCCAGCACGATTCTTCATTCTCTGTTCCTTTGCCTGAGGACTTTTCGAGTTGCCAGGAAACTTTCGCTTGGGATCTCTCAACATTGGATACTTCTTCAAAACTGGCTGGGAAGGTTTACAATGAACATTCTCCACCACGTTATTTACAAAATCTTGGATCATAATGAACTCATCGTACGTAACTCATTATAGCCAAAAGTCGTCGAAGTTACTCTTCCCGTTTGAAAGAAGGGAAGGCGGATACCCTACTCAAGGGCACCGGCATTGAGGGCGGCATGCAATGAATCCTTAGGAACCACTAGCTGGTAAGCAAGAGGCACCCCTTGATCGAAACCCATGTGACGAAAGCACGGTCAATATTGTAAGACCCCATGAAGAAAGACGGCATATAGCCAGGACATGCGGCTTTGAATAAACAAGTTTTCACCAACACTCAAATTGCCGTCGAAGATAAAGACATGATCGGAGCGAAGCAAAGGTGTTAATTTGAGTCACCGACCTATGGACCGGCTCCCATGGGCGAAACTGATTTCATGCGACTTATCGAGAAGACTAACCAAGCTCATGCCAACTCTTGGACGCCTGTTCACCCATCGAAGAATTCGGGAGCCGCCCCAACTCTCGGGAATCGAAGGCAACGGTTTCGGAGCATACTTCTCAAAGTGCTCCCATAACCAAAGCTTGCGGAAAAGTAACGTGCACATATGAATCCACTTTCATGAAACCATTCGAAACTCGCATGTTCGCAACTAGGTGATCCGGATGCACATACAGGGAACCAAGGAATAGCTTGCCAATGGGAAGAACTTCACCTTTTGCTAACTTCACAAAGCAATCACTAGCAACTCTGGTCTTATTTCCTTCTTGCCGAACCGTCATCAAAAATGTCTCTAGACAACTAGAGAGCCAAAAATCTTTGTAACATGAAGATCATCTGCTTTTGTTTAGGTTCCAGCTCGTCCAGGAAACCATTGAGATATCCACCAGCTGTAAAGCACCTTTCATCCTCTTTCCGGACAGAATCCTTCGACTTCGCAGTGGAGTCTTTTCGAGCGTAATCTCCCAACTTAGCGGCAAGGTCATCCCGCATCTTCGCCCCACCTTCAGACAATCGGATATTAAGATTCCCGGTTACCGGAAGATTCAGCAAGAGAGCCACACTCTCCAAGGAGAAAGTTATTCACCCCATCTACATATGATCGTATGGGTGTCCCACTAGTGAAAAATGGAAGTTAAACCACTGCCAGGACAGGGGGTAATATCACCAAAAATGACTGTGTTCATCAGCTCTAATTTAGAAGTGGTTTTTTCCAAAACGACCGTGTCTCACAAACGTGGAATTCTTTAAAAAAACTACTTCTCCCGGCAGTTATCACTGTAGTACTGATGAACACAGTAGTTTATTTCGATTATATTTAATAAAAAAAAAAGATTTGATTCGGCTGATTCAGCTGAATCTAAGCTGGAATCAGAAGTAATAGCAAAACTAAATTAAAAAGGAAACCAAATGAAAATTTAAATTGAAAGATAGATTCAATGTACAAATTCAACCACTTAAAATCACCCAAGTTTAAAATGTGAAAATTTCAATACTAAGAACAATGTTAAACCTGAGTCTCTTTGACAAACCTAATAACCAAAAACTTCAATAATCTATCTCATAGACTCATACAAAGTTTAACATTTAACCCGCAAGACTGTTCCATCGATACCAAGTAATATGAGAGAATTAAAACAAAAGATAGGTACCCAAAAGACTTGTGAAATTGGATAATGGTATGAAGTTCCACTCTGCAGCTAACCACCTTGACTCTATTTATAGCTTGCCTTGCACCAAGCTTTGACTGATGTAGTTGTAGTTATTCTCCAACAATGGCTACAATCCTCTTGTCCCTTTCTGGTTCATTACATATAACATGCTTTGCATTATAATTTTTGAGTGATCACTGAAAATAACCATCGACAAGACATTAGGCTACAGATCAGGTTGCAGTTAGGTTGGCTGACAGTTTAAAGCTGGGAGAAATTGATGTTGAAATTAACATGTAAAATGTCTACAAGAGCCTGACTCTGTTACTTAGGAGACTGTAAGCATCCTTCGAGAGCTTGCAAGCAGCAAGATATATATGCAGAGATGAGTGAAGTAGGTAAGATAATATCTATTCTTGTACACGTCATAAACAAGTCGAGAATGAGTCAAGTACGTAAGCTAATACCTTTTTTTATTGGACTGCTAAGTTTTATAATCAGAACTACAGGACTGTAGCGTTTTCAGCTGCGCCAAATCCATTGTTCTGTCTGTTATCGCTCCACCAATCAAAGAATGTCACTGTGTTAATTTCAAAAAGAAAAACATTAGCACACCGCTGCCCGAACTTGGCTGAAAATGCAAATAACTCATGTGATCCATCTCAAATCAAGATTAGTTATATTTATAGTTGGCACGATGATATATAATGATATAGTTGTAATGGAAAAAAATCAATCAGATACTACTCTGTTCTAGCAACAAATTACATCCCTACAAGAGAACTTACCCCACTCCTTTCAAACAGCTATTTGCCGCCAATGCATAATCAGGGATATGCTAGTGACTAGTAGCACTAAGCTCAAGGGATCACCATCTTCACAAATAAAAGAAAAGACACGGTTAAATGACTTAAGGCAGACATGGTGTGATATTCAAATCCAGCAAAATAAATAAAACAAATTAGTACAAGCCTTTTACCGGTTATGCTGTAAGCTGCAGCCATTTGTTCTTCCCCTTCAACTTCTTGTTCTCATGCACATCATCACGTAAATGAAATTAAATCCCTGACCATCATATCCTCATAAAAACTGAATACATATGTAATAAAAACTTCATATGAGCACCTCTTCCGACTCCGCACTTTCCCTGGTCTCGATGAAATGATTCTCAAGCGTGAGGCGGATGCTTTTAGAACCTTTTTGGGTTTGGAATAATCTGGCCGTACGGACGATACTGCATGGAAATATTATCTCTATCGTTTGGGTAGTGATCAGGTGCAGTTCCATTTAGGTAGGATGGACCTGCCTCAGACTGCTGCTCCTCTTTAAGTTTAGAATATATCTGTTGAAGCCCCAGATAGATTTGAAAAGGTGGAATCATAGTTCCATAGTCTTGTTATCATCCCTGCGCAAGAAGAATGAAAAGGAACATTTATTTCCAGTAATTCCTAATGGCATTCCTTAGCTAGCTCGGGTGCAATAATCTGAACAGAAAGACTTAAAAAATAAACTCTATAAAGTCCAGCTGCTTTCCAGTTTCCCATCAAGCAAGTAACAAGTCACACTTAAAAAATCACAAGTGAATGATGGAACAAGCATACGAAAGAGAATTTCCTAGATCATCAAAAAAGCCTTACTAAATTCATGTTGTTGAACAATCTCCTCTACCTTTCTCCCAACAAGTTGTAGATAATTCCGAATCCTGGAAAGCACCTGGCAAAAATTAAAAGATGGCAATATAAACACTTGATCATACAACAAAAAAGAGCGAGGAAAGCTGACACAACATCAATTATACCTTTTCCTTCGGTAGATTTGCACTAGTATGCTGCTACTTATCTAATCATTTGAGGGTTCTCTCCACATCAATCCTTACATCTTCACACCATTCCATCCATTTTTCTATAGGATATACGCACCGCATTAGCCTGTAAACTGAATCATTTTTATGCTACTTTTTGCAGCACTGAGTACACACAACAGGGAGTTGCGGAATAACAGCAAATGCGATCTGACGCCTTGGATACAAATCCATTTATCTCCGGAACACGGCAGTGGTTAACCCATCCATGTAACAAAAATATTTAGCTATACCATACATGTAAATCATAGATGGTTCAGTAAACTATCAAATACGAGTGCACAGTGCACAATTTATGTCCATATAGACATAAAGGTGTTATGTATTGGAGAACCTTTATGAAGTTCAGAGATTACATGCTAAGTTGTGATTTTGTTCCTGTGTTCATAAAGGTGTCATCATGCCTTACATTGGTCAACACATCGTGGTCTTATATATGGTCTTCCAACCAAGCAGGAGTTACAATTCCACGTACAAGATGAAAATTCAAAGATTTCTATTTTCAATGACTAACCAAAATGTAAGTTTATAACTAACTGGAGAGACTCAAATAAGAATCGCATACGTATGTCGACTATTATTAAATAGCATGAAATGCAATCAACAAATAGTCAAAAAGACACCTAACCCACTACAAAAGAGAGATCGGAGAATTTAAGAATGTGACTGATGTAGTATAAGTCTACTTTTCACTCAAATTACTGCTAAAGAAGAATACCAACATGCAGAGCCAAAAGGAACACAAGTTTAGAAACCGTCATTTCTTCCGCCACCTCTATAACCACCGCTACCATTGTTCCCATAGCCACCGCCACCATTGTTATAGCCACCGCCACAAAAGTTCTGGGGAGGTCTCTCATTAGCATAGCTTACACGGATTTGTCTTCCACCTAGATCCTGAACAAACAACAATGTCCTTTAAGCATCATTAGAGATGAACCAGCTAATTGAATCATTGCAAATGATTTCATTCACATTTATACATGACCGTCCATAGTAAGAGCTTGACTAGAATTTTCTTCATAGCTGTAGCTAACAAATACAAAACCCCTTGACCTCCCAGTTTTTCTGTCCGTGATAACTCGAGCTGCACATTATATGGTCCAATAAGTATTGAACATTTCATTTAAGTTAACACAAGCGAAAATCTCCTTATCTCAGCAATAATTCACATTTAAACCTCAGGATCTCACAATAATAATAGCAATAAGAGAAAATTCAATTTCAGATTTAGGGGTTTTATTGCTTACACTAGGAGAAGATATCTTCAACCCACTTGAAGACTTGATTTTGCTGGGAAAAAATAAGGAAACACCATTCTGCAAAATCGAGAGAAGATGAAGATAAATTAAATCATTAATGATATTAAAATTCTATCATCTTTAGCAAGCAAGGACATGATGGATAATACCTGATGATTTCAGGAGCAGAAAACTAATCTGGGTTACAAAGTTTTCTTGATTTCTATTGATACATGCGTTTTGATTTTGAGATAGGGGTTACGAATTTGGGACAATGATTTTCGATCTTTGATGTGAGAGTGAGGTTCGTCTTCAATTTCTAACTTTGATTTCTAATTATTGAGAAACAAATTGGATTTTGAATCTAGGGTTCTTGGAGTTTTTGTTGAATTTGATTAATGGAAGAAAATAATAATAAATCTTGTAAAAAACTTGTTAAGATTGAGTTGTCGATGGTGATGAAAGTAAAGAGTTTATGATTTGGGGAAATGATCTGTGGATGAACAAGAAGGGGGATATTATCTTAGGAATTATCTTAGGAAGAAGGGGATCTCGTGCTCTGTGAAGGAGTTAAGAAACAAAAGAATGAAAATGTATGTATGGTTATTGTCGTCCGGAACCGGGGCTATAAAAAATAGTTGCTCCCAAAGTGGTTCTTATACTCGATAAGCGACCCCAGTTTTATTACAAAAATACCAACCAATATAACAACTGTGGCTGAAACTTGTTTAATTTTAATCGAAAAAACTACTGTGTCTCACAGCTCGTATAAGTACTACCAGCCCAAGGAAGTCGTTTCTTTAAAGCCCAGGAAGTGGTTAAAAATCCATTTTCCACTAGTGTGCGAACACCATCTGGAGATGAAAGCAACCAAGCCCGGGATATCCTTCCTAATCTGGAGATTTACTAAAGCTCTGACAGCATCAATAATCTGCGCTCGAGTCAAGTTGGTATTTATATGCTCCTTACTCACCATGAACTCAACCCATCTATCAAAAGAACACAATGGGCTTTGACACATCCTGAAATCAATGTTGGAAGAAGAATGTACCCCTTTATGAAGACAGAACCGTATGGTGTTCTCTGGGCGAACCGAACGTGTCTTCTTTTCATCTTCACCACCGGTTAACAAAATTGGCACGAAACCTGGGTGATTCTTCCGAGCAGGGGCGAGGGGTTTAGCAAAGAATTCATCATCCGTGTTTGGTATGGAACTATGAACGTCCTTCGATGAGGCGAAATTTTGTTGTGTAACATCTTGTCGGATTTCTTCATAACAACTTAGTAACAAGATATCTGCACACGGAGAAATACGAAATTATCTCCCTGACACATAACCGCACCCAACAAAAGGAAAACCTGGAAAACAAAAAAAAGAGGGTGTATTCTCTACGTGTTCAAAACTGCACACGCAATATTTTCTTCAAGGTTCAAAATTATATACGCAGTATTTTCTACGGGCTCGAATGCGTCTATGGTATCTTTCTTCGGGTTCAAAATTATATATGGAGCATTTTTCTACGGGTTCAAAACTGCCCGTGATATTTTCTTCAGTCCGAAATTCATATATGCAATATTTCTTATGGGTTCGAAGTCATATGAAGCACATATATAGTATTCTCTACGGGTTCAAAAATGCACACGCAAAGATCTTCTTCTGTGGTTCAAAATTATATACGCAGATTTTATACGGCTCAAGTGCGTCTGCAGTATCCTTCTTCGGGTTCAAAACTATATACGCAGTATTTTCTACGGGCTCGAATGTGTCTATGGTATCCTTCTTCGGGTTCAAAATTATATATGGAGCGTTTTTCTACGGGTTCGAATCATATATACAGTATTTCCCTTGGGTGCATATATACAATATTTTCTACAACAAGCACTCCAAGAAATCATATGCGCAATATCATTGCAAGGATTATGAAAGAAAAACGCCTACTTTTAGGGTTTGCACCTACATGAAAAGGGAAACAAGAGAAGTACTGGAAGACATACACGGAAGCCGGTTTTTCTTTATGACTCGCCGCTAGTATGAAAAGATGAAAGAACAAAGATGAGAGAAAGGGATTTTATATATATGGGCGTGAGATTCGAAATAGGGAAGGATTTCCCTATACCAAAATCGTGCATATAAGGAACGGGCCCACAAGGGCGCCCAACTTCCCAACATCGCCCAAGTTGCACCGGTCCCACCAATTGCGCCCAACTTCCCAACGTTGCCCAAGTTGCACCGGTCCCACCAATTGCTCCCAACTTCCCAACGTCGCCCAAGTTGCACCGGTCCCACCAATTGCGCCCAACTTCCCTATGTCGCCCAAGTCACGCCAGCTAACACGCTCGCCTTCCCCACCTTGCACCGGGCCCCGCCAGCTAGCGCGATCGGCCTTCCCACTTTGCGCCGGGTCCCGCCAGCCTAGCACGCTCCGTTTCCCAACTCGCGTCAACTTCTCAAAGCCGCTTGACTTCTCGTCTCTCAATGACGCTGACTTCCCAATTTTGCCACCTCAGTTGTGCAAAATCGCCGAGGCAAGGATTCCAAATACTATTTATAAAAAGGTCAGACAATCCTCCTCAATTCTTTTTACGATTTGCTGCTGATATTTGTCACCATCTTATGCTTACCTCGCAACAAAGCTCCTGTTCCGAGCTAAGCAGGGGACTTAATGTTGATGGTGGTTTTTAAACAAAGGGTAAAATCGTAAAACCCCAAATAACCTAATGTCACCGGTGACACATTTATTAGAACATTTAATGCATATAGTCAGTAATTAATAGGGGGTATTTTTTCAAATTAGGGTTACAACGAACAAAACCCGAATTCCCCTCCATGCCAATGGCAAATCATGCCAGCCACACCTAGCCCAACCTAGCCGCGCCATGCCAAACGCACTCTGCCTGGGCCTTAGCTATGCTAGTCACACCAAGCGCGCCAAAGCATGCCAACCATGCTAGCCGCACCTCCGTGCCAATGGCAAATCATGCCAGCCACACCTAGCCCAAGCTAGCCGCACCTCTGTGCCAATTGCAAATCATTCCAGCCACACCAAACGCGCCAAAGCATGCCAACCATGCTACCCGCACCTCCGTACCAATGGCAAATCATGCCAGCCACACCTAGCCCAAGCTAGCCGCACCTCCGTGCCAATGGCAAATCATGCCAGCCACACCAAACGCGCCTAAGCATGCCAACCATGCTAGCCGCACCTCCGTGCCAATGGCAAATCATGCCAGCCACACCTAGCCCAAGCTAGCCGCACCTCTGTGCCAATGGCAATTCATGCCAGCCACACCAAAACGCGCCAACGTATGCCAACCATGCTAGCCGCACCTCCGTGCCAATGGCAAATCATGCCAGCCACACCTAGCCCAGGCTAGTCGCACCTCTGTGCCAATGGAAAATCATGCCAGCCACACCAAACGCGCCTAAACATGCCAACCATGCTAGCCGCACCTCCGTGCCAATGACAAATCATGTCAGCCACACCTAGCCCAAGCTAGCCGCGCCATGCCAAACACACTCTGCCTTGGCCCTAGCTACGCTGGTCACGCCACGCCAAGCCAAACACCCTTACCTTGGCCTTAGCCGCGCCATGCCAAAGTAGCGCCCGCACCTAGGCTTGCAAACCGTGCAACCTAGACCAAATTGGCCACGCATGCCATTGGCACATGCCAACACGCTCGCTGGTAGATTTTCTCACTAAGGCGTGGCCCTAATGGCCGAGCATGCCATTGGCACATGCCAACACGCTCGCTGGTAACTTTTCTTACCAGGTCGTGGCCCTAATGGCCGAGAATGCCATTGGCACATGCCAACACGCTCGTTGTTAGCTTTTCTCACCAGGACGTGGCCCTAATGGACGAGCATGCCATTGGCACATGCCAACACGCTCGCTGGTAGCTTTTACTTACCAGGTCGTGGCCCTAATGGCCGAGCATGCCATTGGCACATGCCAACACATTTGGTAGCTTTTCTCACCAGGTCGTGGCCCTAATGGCCGAGCATGCCATTGGCACATGCCAACACGCTCGTTGGTAGCTTTTCTTACCAGGCCGTGGCCCTAATGGCCGAGCATGCCATTGGCACATGCCAACACGCTCGCTGGTAGCTTTTCTTACCATGCCATGATCTTGAATTGGCCACGCATGCCATTGGCACATGCTAAACACGCACGCTGGTAGCTCAACTTGCAAGCCGTGCAACCTAGGCCAACTTGGCCGTACGCGCTATTGGCACATGCCAAAACCCACGCTGGGAGCCTAACTTGCAAACCGTGCAACCTACCGCCAAGGCATTCCACACATGCCATTAGTACATGCCACACACGCCACTAGCAGCTCTATGCATTGCCACTTACACTCAACGTACAACCTACCACCAAGGCATTCCACACATGCCATTGGCACATGCCACACACGCCACTAGCAGCTCTGGCGTTGCCACTTGCGCTCGAGGTGCAACCCGCAACAAAGGCATTCCGCACATGCCATTGGCACATGCCACACGCGCCCCTAGCAGCGCCACTTGCACTCAAGGTTAAACCAACACTCGAGACATCAACACAAACTGGGGATGCTTTCCGGGGTCTTGGTTTGGCGGTCACAGCTTGCAGCGTACACTACGCTCACATTAAGAAAGCGTGTATAGGAATAAAGCGGTCAAATAAATGAGGAAATAATGGTGAAAACGTTTTCACCCATAAACACCTTGCGGTTACCACCTCCTCCCATTATTTCACCCTTTACTCTCTTCCTTCATGAGGCCAGGGTATGTTTCAATCTCGACTTGTATAAATAGGTCTTACCTATTTCCACCGGACAACAAGTCTCGGTCGGGAGAAAAATACAACACTCTCGTAAAAGGCAACTTTGCAAGCTCTCCAAAAGCTTTCATCTCTTGCAAGCTTCCTAAGCTTTCACTTTCTCGATACAAGTCGAGACACTACTCTCCTGCATTATTCTGGTATCAACACCTTTCTTTGCTTCCCTCCCCAAATCAACCCTTCTCCTCCACTTTGTGACCGAAGCAAGTCTGGAACGGCCATTTCTTGGTTTAGGCCGGACTTATACAGATTGATCTCTCGAATCTAGAAAGTGCTCACGTGCACCACATTTTTTTAGGGTTTAAACCAGTTTCTCACTCACCTGCCGAATTTACCAAAATCGGCGGAAACGATTTTTACCCATAAACACCTGGTTACCACTATTACCAACAATCATATCCATGATGAAGAGCAGCGTACAACAAAGAAATCTGAAGACAGCCAACTATGTGAGGAAGATCGAGTCAATAGGAGATTAGATTTAGAGGAGCATACACGAAACCTATCTACAACTCTCACAACAACCCTTACAACAACTTTAACAACATCTTTGGGTAATTCTTTATGTTCAGTGTTTCGAGAATTTCTTCCTTAGATTAATCAGCGCCATGGTGCTGCTCCTCAACACCTCCTCCACCTCCTCCTGGTGGTAATGAAACTACTATTCGAGCTAGCTCAATTAGTTTGAAGTTTCCAACTTTTGATGGCGATGACCCTGAGGGCTGGATTTTTAGTGCTGATCAATATTTTAGCTTGCACGTAGTTGTTGACATTATGAAAATTGCTATTGCTTCGGAACATCTTAAGGGTGATGCCAATGCTTGGTATCGTTGGAAAAAGACAACAATTGTTGTCACTACATGGCTAGAGTTTTGCTCTCTTGTTCATGCTCGTTTTTCCCCTGCTAAGTTCATGGATGCTAGAATGGGAATTAGTTCAATTAAGCAGAAAGGTACGGTTCGTGAACACATACCATTGTTTGAACGTATGTTGAATTTTGTAACAGATTTACCTGAGGATCACTTAATCAATTATTTTATTCACTCATTGAAACCGAATATTGGTTCTATGGTTAAATTGCTCGAACCACAAACCTTAACTGCGGCTTTCACAAAAGCAATCAATCAAGAGGATGCTTTATTATCACTCAATTCTGCTTCTAAAGAACCTTATCGTCCTCCTCAACTCCGTTCCACAACACCTAATACACCTACTCAATTCAAAAAGACTACATTACCTCCTGGAGCTAAAAGACTTTCATGGGAAGAGCAAAAAGAAAAACTACAGAAGAGTCTTTGATTTAATTGTGATTAATTGTTTACACATGGTCATTTGTGCCTAAAGCCAAGACTATTGCTCTTGGATGGATCTCCAGTTACGGTTGAGCTTGACGAAGCACATGAGGATGAAGAAGTTGTCAAGGTCACTCAAACCATGCTTGAAGAAACACCAGAACCTAAAATTTCCTTAAATTCACTGGTGGGTTCTCCTTCTCTTAAAAAAATGTGCATATCAGTTAATAATACAAAGCCTATTTCTTAATCTTTCTCTCTTTTAATCTTCTTCATAGAGGTAGCTAACCCCCAACTCAAAGGGTTATATCCTGGTTCCTTTAGTATTTGGTCTGATTTCCATTGTGTTTTGGTGTTGGACCATAACACCTGGTTTTCTCATGTCATGCAAGAGCACTAATAATGTGTTTAGGTTAGTTAATTTAGTTAGTTAATTAGTTGAATTAAAATTCTCAAATTAGGTATTATTTGGATTGAACTCATGGATTATGTGATATGGTTTTTGAGGATTTTTTTTTTTTTGAGATTTTTTTTGTAACGGAAATGAAACCACACTAGTCAAACAGGATTGCAAAGCTGCTGAGTGATTTTATACTCAAAATTATAGAAGGAATCAACATTTTCAATTCTGAAAGTATGAAAAGTCGGCAAGGTCGACAAAAAACTACCCCGCCGACTTTAGGATTTTTGACACACAGAGAAAGGTGTTTAGAAATGCATGATTAGTCGGCAAGGTATTAATTTCATAACTCGCCGACTAAACTATAGTCGGCAAGGTATTAATTTCATAACCTGCCGACTGTATTTTAGTCGGCAAGGTATGGGGATGGATACCGTGACGACCCTGTAACTGGTAACTTCAGAGATGAAAAATCATCACGGTATTCAACCTTATACCCTGCCGACTATATTTTAGTCGGCAAGATCGACAAAAGAAATACCCTGTCGACTTTTGATTCTTTTTTTTTATTTATTTATTTTATTTCATCATGTATAGTTAGAGTTTTGAAGAAATATTTTGAATTTTTTTTTAATATGTTTTAGTCGGCATGGTTGTTTTATCGTATTAATAGTATGGGCAATTTGGTCTTTTAACACCTTTTAGACACCCCTTATCACACTAGTTTGGATGGGACAAAATGAATATACCCCAATTAATTTGGGTATATCCCAATCTCGCCGGGTTACAAAGGTTACCACATATCCCAGGAACATTTACCAGAACTTTTTTTTTTTTTTTGTTATTCGGAGGCACCAGTTCAGTGCTTAGTCAAGCTAAAAACAACAACCTCCAATCATGTGGAACCTGGACCCTGTAGCAACCTTCAATATCTAATCGACTCCCCGATGATCAGAAAAGTCTTTTGGTATTACCACATCCTATGGTTAAATCGCAACTGAAATTAGAGACACGAGCCAGTTCTGCATCCAGGGTCCAAACAAACAAATGGACCTCCTGTAGGATCCTACCTCCCCCAGCATCCAGCTCCCCTCTTTTAAGAACTCGTCAAACAACCACGTAGCACTAACTTGCAACACGTGTAACTTAGCATCCCCAAAATAGATACCAGTTTGACACCACAAAAATTACATACGCCACGTGTTTCATAATGTTACTGTATATAGCATGGACTATGGAACTACAGAAATCAGAGTAGAATTAGTTTAATTTTTGCAAGAATCATAGATCATAGATCGAGAGATTTAAGTTCTCAGTAATGGCGAGTGATGAGTTTAGGTTAGTGTCATCAGCAATAGATCATGAAGGTAAATTACCAAGGAAGTATACAGAAGAAGGTCAAGGAGCATTAAAGAAAATATCACCACCATTAGAATGGTATAATGTACCAGAAGGTACTAAAAGTTTAGCCTTAGTTGTTCAAGATCTTGATGCAAATGTAATACCATGGACTGCTTGGGTTGTTAATAATATACCACCTACAATTAAAGGGTTACCTGAAGGATTCTCAGGTAAAGTTGAAGAATTAGGTGGGGATTATGGTCAGATTCAAGAAGGTAATAATGATCATAAGGTTCCTGGTTGGCGTGTGCCTATGTTGCCAGAACATGGTCATAGGTTCGAGTTCAAGCTTTATGCTTTGGATGATTTGATGCATCTTGGTCACAAGGTGTGCACCATCATCACTTTAACCTTATACTTGCTTGCACATACAGTTTGGGCTTGAGTTTTAAGGCTTGCAGTTTTGCAAAGCCTGCTTGCAACTTGTTTTTGTTTTGCAACATTATCCTTGCATGATGCGTTTATTTTTCTATTGATTTCAACAGGTAACGAAAGAGAAGCTGATTGAAGCAGTTGAAGGGCATGTGCTTGGCGAAGCTGTTTTGGTCTCCATTTTCTAATGTCTTTTTTTTAATTGGCAAAGGAACGGAAGAAAAGTATGCACTATGAAGTGGTGTTAGTTAGTTTCCATGGTTTTGTTTGTTCTTTTGAAGCGTTTGTTTCATTGCAAGATCTTTTTTGGATGATTGAACAGCGAGTTGGAGATCTTTACTGATCATGTCCAGTTACGAAATTTTAATTTTTATTATTCTAGTTAAATCAGTACTACAGTACTAAACGATAGCTGGGCCTTAGTATAGTTGACACGATAAAACATTCTTGGACAAGTATTTTTTTTTTGAACTATTAATTTAGGCATACGGAAATCTTTTCATACCAAGTAAAGACAAAAGTAAAGACAAAAAAGGAGTGTAAATAGCAAAATTAGAAGCCCTTTAACCAAATATTTTTGGTAATGGCAAATTTATATTAGTTAAAATAATTCTGATTTGTGATTATTTTTAAGATTATTTAGTTATTAATTTGTGTAGATAAAAAATTTTGAGTAAGAAAAAATAAAAAGTTAGGTTTTTTTAGAAGGAGAAGGGGAAAGTGAGAAAATTTTTTGTGTAGATTATTTAGTTACCCTTGAATTGTAGTCATTTAGGCTGTTCGCGGGGTTCGACCTATCTTATGTTTAATATCACTTTTGTAGGTTAAAATCATCAAAAGTTTGTGTTTTTTTCACTAAGGTTCTGTGATGCGGATGAAAACTGAAAGTGTTGATTAAGAGCTGAAAGTGTTGATTAAGAGCCGAACCTACCTTGTAGACTAGAGTTCGGCTTGGTTCGAATTGTCCTAACATGCCGAACCCTACACTGAACTGTCTGGATGAAAAAATGTTTAGGGTTCGGCTTATATTTTATAAATTCGTAAGCGCCGAACCTGTTGGAAGCACATTGTTCGGCTATTTGAATAAGTATAATATAAGCCGAACCTGATCATGTACATTCCTGGGTTAATAATTTTGTATTGGTTCAGCACATATTGTGAATATTGTAATAGCCGAACCTCGTAAATGTGCTAGGTTCGGCACATATTATGATTATCGAATACGCCGAACCCCTATGCATATCTTTCTGTGACTAGGTTCGGCTTGAAATTTCATGAAATTTCAAGCCGAACTGTTCATATACACTTACAGGAAGCTTCTGTGAAGAACAGTTTGGCTAAAAACGCAACTCAATTTTGAGCCGAAATTTAATCGATGAAAAACAGCAAATAGGAGATTGGGTTTGTAAAACTTACTTTCTTATCCTCATTTCCGAAGTTGGAGATGCAGTTGGTTCAATTGTTTCAATCGAATGTTCATATAAAAGGAAGCTTCGTGAAATAGGCTAAAAACGCAACTCAATTTTGAGGAAATTTAATTTAGGAGATTGGGTTTGTAAAACTTACTTTCTTATCCTCATTTCCGAAGTTGGAGATGCAGTTGGTTCAATTGGTGGTTGATTTTCAGTTTCTACACCTTCATCTTCAATTGGTTCTTCTTCTTCAATTGATGGATTAGAAGACGATTTGGTTTGCCTAGTCCCTGCTTTTCTTTGTACGAGTCATTATGTAGTTCAGTTTAATCGACAATCAAATTTTTACGAATCGACAATTTATCACGGTGATGAATTTTTTTTTTCGCGGGAGGGGAAGAGTTCGGCTAGAGGAGGAAGAAGAAGAGATGTTAAGGGAAGCTGATTTTGATTTTTTAGAAAACTGATTTTAGATTTTTGTATTAAGGGTATATAGGTAATTGAGCTACCCATAGGTTACCCCTTATAAGGTCACCCAAGATGGGACTATCATTTTATATGCCCTGAAAGTTTTATGTATGCCTAAAATCATAATTTTTTTTTTTTTTTTTTGTGCCCCGAAACCAAAGTGTGCAAAATTCAAGCTTTCACCCTTGATTTCAACATCCGATAGTAGAGTACCTTCGTCTCAGCCTGCCTTCTTCTCAAGAGGTCTTTCATCTCATGGCATCATGACCATATGTACCCTAGCTTAATTCTAGGGCCTCTCTACTCTACAACAACTGCAAGGTAAATCAAACGAAGCCAAAATTGGCTTGTTGCCCCCGCGTGGAACGGAGGGCCAACCAGCACTGAAGACCATAAAATGTGCATAACCAGTTGTGCATGTGCATCACAAGTTATGCTTATCAAAAATCACTGCATAACCTGTCAAACTTGTTATGAATAACCCTTTTTTCCATTTTACTTCTTTGATTTTAACATCATATTTATCTGCTGATGATGATCACTTAGAAGAGGAAAATTGATTATGACCAACATTTAAAGGAGATGAGAACCAAGGCAAAACGCGACACTGCTAAGAAGAGACGGAGAAAGGAAGTCTCTGGTATGCATCTACACCAATTCATGTGTTATGCTGGAAAAAAATGTTGAATAAAATGTTATACATCATAAGTAAAAATGTGCATAACCAGTTATGCAGTTGCATGAAAGATTATGCTTACCAAAGTTATTGTGTTACCTGTTATGAATAACTTATTTATTTTTCACTGTATGTGTTAAAAAAAGATCCCGAAGCAACCCATCAAGGAAATCGCAGAGATTGAAAGATCAGGAATCACCTAAACCTGAAGCAGAGAAGAAAACAAAGACAAAACATAAAGATGGTGAGAACTTGTGAGAACTTAACTTGCCTACATCTTTCATGTTTCTGAACATTTATTTATATCTCTGTTACACATCTTGATCTTTTCTGTTATGCATGATTTTCTTCTTGTTTGCTATTAGATTCTGATCAAGTAGCTAAGGAGAAATTAATTGCGAACACTAGTGCATATAGAGTTCAGAATGATAAAGCTACTAAGGGAAAAAAGAAATCTAAGAAAGATGCACCAAAGGAAGTTTTGGGTGATGATACAGAATGAGGGTGATAATACGATAATGAGAAACAAGTAGATGATGACGAAGCTGGTAAGATTTGCTTGTGTCTTTTGTGTGATATATTATTTCTTTTGTGTGATATATTGTTGATTTGGCCTGTTTTAGTCAAGCAAGTTGTTGATAATCAGAAGAAAAGAAAAAGACGTGAACCCAAACAATTTGAAGCCCCGAAAGGGAAGAAGAAGAAGCAAAGTGAAAAACTCGAAATTGAAGAAGAAGAAGAAGAAGAAGAAGAAGAAGAAAAAGAAGAAGAAGAACCTGTTCAGGAATGTGTCATCTATAAACCAGGTCTGTTGAATTCCTGCTTATCAGGAACTGCGGTGGTTGCACTATATATATACTCTTGTGAGTTTTTCTTTTTTTTTACTTTCTTAATCTCTATCAATAAATCATATCTACATAATATCTTATTAGTTTTTGTTTTTTGCAGCTTTGGTTGGCTGAGCACTCTAACTTAGTTGAGATATCATCCGAAATCGTCAAGGTAAATCCCATTGCTACACCAAGAGCTGCATGGTGGGACTATGCAGCAATGAAGAAAGTAATTCTCAATAAGCATATTACAAGCTTAGAGGTACTTGTTCATGAACCTTAAAAATGTAAAAGTGATAAGCATGGTTGTGTTAGCAAAAATATGAATGCATAATAAGTTACGCACCTTAATAAATAATTACATAACATCTTATGCAGCTCAAATTGTGAATGCATGACCAGTTATGCATTAAAAATGGAAAAGTGTTAAGCGGGATTGTGTTAGCAAAAATATGAATGCATAATAAGTTATGCACCTTAATAAATAAATGCATAACATCTTATGCATCTCCAATATTATATGCATAACCAGTTATGCATTGTTTAAAATACCTGCATCACATGTTATGCATATAAAAAATGTGGTTATATTTGTTATGCATTCCCTGATCAGTGTATTAATCATGTTGTAGTTTCATGAGAACTTTAGAAATGAGTACAGTGCAATGGAGTTGGAACTCTGTGAACTAAAAGAACCAAGAAAAAGGGCAAATATACTTGATCTCGCCACAATGAATCTTGAAGAGAACGGGGACAAGTATGAAGAAGCATTTAAGGATGCATACAGATCATTGAACAAGAAAAGTGTTCGATAGTTTTGGAGCAAAGTTGAAGAATGTTAAAGCAAAGCTGAAAGACATGAAGTAGACTCAGGAGACAAATAGACAGAGTGGAGAAGACTTCAATTCTCAGTTGTATGATTTTGTGATAAGATGTTGCTCGTTGTTTCATGCATAAAAGAGGTGCAGGTGGAGTCGTCAGGTGGCCCTAGCATCGATGTATCATCAGCTGAGCCTAGCGTACCACTGAGTCAAATTTTGCCAAGGAATGAGACACTTCTTGAACCGGTATCTTCTACTGTTAGAGCATTGCTCGGTCGAACTCGCATGCGTTGCTATCTCAAGTATGTTTGTCAATGTTAGTGATCAAAACTATAAGTCTTGATTTATAGTCTATTATTAACTAAGTCTTGGACTAGGATAGAAAGTGTAGTTGAGCTCAAGACTCCATACAATATGAAGAAATACTCAAGGAACTGGTGGAACTTCATCTACTAAAAGGTACGTGGAGACTTGAACTTATCTATCACTCAAAATTCTATCTATTCTATCTCCTATCTTAAGACAAAGTCGTTTTGCTATATAGACTATGATTATACACATTTGCTATTTCGAGTCGAGTTTATCTCGCTTATCTATTTCTCGAATTATGTGTTGGTAAGCTTTCGCTTTAGCCAAGTTCATCTTTACCTAGTGACGAAAGTCATGTTATGTTTCAATCACTTGAAAATGGCTTTGACGAAAAATGGTTTGTGAATAACAACTATATAATGTCCTCTAAGAATGTTTCAATGATTGAAATGAGAGTTTAGATTATATAAACATTGAAGGATATAAACATTGTGTGGTAACACATATGTGTGTAAGTCCTTATTCCTTGAACCAAAGTATATGTACTTTGCTGCTCAGGAAAACCGAAACCAAGTCCGCGTACTGTCGGAAGTTCTCTACCCGGGAAAATCTGCTGGAGTTTGTGAACTGAAAACAAACTTATTCCGGGTACTTAAGTTCGCGTACCAAGTCCACGTACTTAAGTTGGTTATTTTCTAAAAACGATTATTCGTGAACTTAAACTTATATAAACTAAGGAATGCAAGTTTGCAAACCGTGGCTATAAAGTTCATGAATCGATTCGAGTGAATCAAATCGTTTTTGTTTCAATTGTGTCTATTATAAAGATCTAAGCAATTAAACAACTCTCTAACTAGTTCATTTGAGTCATTTGAACTAGTTATGGTAAAGAAGAATATGGTTGATATAAAAGTGCTCATATGGCTAACCATTTGGTTAACTACTGTTGAACCAACTAAATGTACATGTTTGGGTACGGTTACACAAACCTAAAACGTGCATTTCATTTGTGTGTAACAAGCTAAGTTTTGATCTAACGGTTGAAAGATATTAACTTGAATCTAATCAGGTTTTCATCTAACGGTGAATATTGAATGCTTTGTTACTAAGGTAACTTAGATTGCAAACCCTGATTTGAAAGACTATATAAAGGAGAACTCTAGCAACTAGGAAACCTAATCCCCACACCTCCTGTGTGATACTAGTTGTATAAGCTAGAGTCGATTCTCCTTTAACCTTAGGTTTCTATCAAGACCCTGTAGGTTAACGACTTGAAGACTTCATTGGGATTGTGAAGCCAGACCGATACTACTTTCTCGTAGTTATGTGATATGATCTTGTTGTTTCTATCGTACTAAGTACAATCGTAACGATTGGCTTGAGATTGATTTCTCCGATAGGAAAGATACAAAAGTAATCACAAACATCTTCGTCTCATCGTTTGTGATTCCACAATATCTTCTTTCGCCGCGTCGATTAAGATTATTGTGAGGTGATTGATAATACTAGGTTGTTCTTCGGGAATATAAGTCCGGGTTATCAATTGGTTCCTGTTCACCTTAATTTATCAAAAGACATAACAAAACTCGTAGGTATTTATGTGGGAGACATATTTATCTATTACCGTAGACTTTTCTGTGTGATACAGATTTGTTTATTAAAGTCTCCGACTTTGGGTCGTAGCAACTCTTAGTTGTGGGTGAGATCAGCTAAGGGAATCAAGTGCGTAGTATCCTGCTGGGATCAGAGACGTAAGGAGCGCAACTGTACCTTGGATCAGTGTGAGATTGATTGGGGTTCAACTACAGTCCAGACCGAAGTTAGTTTGTAGTAGGCTAGTGTCTATAGCGGCTTAATACAATGTGTTCAATCTGTACTAGGTCCCGGGTTTTTTCTGCATTTGCGGTTTCCTCATTAACAAAACTTCTGGTGTCTGTGTTATTTCTTTTCCGCATTATATTTTGTTATATAATTGAAATATCACAGGTTGTGCGTTGAATCGATCAATTAGGAAATCCAACCTTTGGTTGTTGATTGAAATTGATTGATCCTTGAACATTGGTCTTTGGTACCGTTCAAGTGATTTCTCTTGTATTCAATTAAACTCGTAGATTTCTATTTGCTTGAGTAAGTATTGAATCGAGAAAGTTAGATATAGCTCTTTAATATACTTTTATTAAGATTGAGTCTGACTGTCTAGTTGATTCTTGATAGACACATTTTTGTGTCTAATTTGTTCTCAATATTGTGTATTGTTAGTGCTCGATTTTGTACTTATTTGATCATTTTATGTTTTTGTAGGTGTTTTTGGAGAAATAGGCTTTTCTTTGCAAAATTGGCTGGAAAGTACCCCCTTAGAAAGTATTAAAGGCACCCTTAAACGCGATAAAGGCACCTTAAGTTTTCACTATTTATAGCCCAAGGAATTACTCTTCTTACCCCACAGATTGCTATTCGCACCCCAAGGATTGCTAATTGGAACCCTAATTGCTAAAGGGACACCGGAACAAGATAAGGGGAGGTCATCTTCTCCAAATTGAATTTCAAATTGGCGGGAAATTTTTTGTTTAAGCTGCAAATTTAGGGATGATGATTTGGACCAGTTTCAAGGAGATTGAATCGCTGGTTTTCATGGGATAGGCCTGTTTGGCAATACAATCTTTGGTATGGATGTTTAGTTGGGCTGGATTGGGCTAGAACTCGAGTTGGATAGAAACAGAGGTGGAGTTACACACGGACCCTGTATGAATTGGTTTTTGGTATTAAAGGGAGACTAAAGGTGAGATATTATTTCCTAAGATGAGTTTCTATCTAAGGAAAATTTGGGGAGGAGTTGGAAAGATCAGAAACGCGTGAAACAAGTAAGGGAAGAAATTATTGCCGTGACTTCCACGAAAAGAAAAGAAGAAATTTAATCAGGATTTTGAGGTTGCTGAAGTGTATAAAATGCTTTGTCGAGTTCCAGAGGAGGGGATTGAAGTTTAGAAGAAGTTATGGGAAGTTTAGAATACCACAGAGCCGAGAAATCAAAGTTGCAGGAAACCGGGTTTTGTTGCTGCTGCTGAAGAACATGAAGAA
This sequence comes from Papaver armeniacum, assembly GCA_023531295.1. NCBI lineage: Eukaryota > Viridiplantae > Streptophyta > Magnoliopsida > Ranunculales > Papaveraceae > Papaver > Papaver armeniacum. The sequence goes on from JAJJWW010002957.1 coordinate 48,802, forward strand.
CATTAGACCCTTCAAAACAGTCTTTTATTCTACAGCATATATCTACTATCGTTTCCTGTAACAGTTCATATTGCAACAATTATTTCTGAATGATCAGTTTGTAACGCCCATTAAACGTTGCAAGCTGTCTGCTTATTAGTTTTCTCTTGTTTTTCATCCTTTTGAGCTATGAACAACTATTTTGAGCACATGAATAATATGAGGAGCTAAACCCCTTAGCTGAGGCGACGGAGGAAGCTATTTTTTCAACAATCATGTGGTAACAATTATTTTGTTAATTTTTGCAATTCTTTTTATGATTATTTGCATTGAATCAAAATTGAAATAATGATTTTTATTGACTTGTTGTGTTTTCACTTGATGGTGCATGCTTAGGTTAGGGCTCTTGATGTTCCATGCTTGAGATTAACAACTAGTAATTTGAAAATCTACCATTGGTAATATTTTAGAATCACAATTTCTTTTGGAGCAATATTGTCTAGAATTGCATGATAAGTATTAATATTGAATCACATGAAAAATTGGAAAATAGTGGAATCCATAGTCTCAGTTTTCTCTAAAATCTTGATAACAACTTCAATTTATTTTTTTTTATTTTTAGTTTTCGAAACTTAAGTCTAAAATCAAATCTCTACAAATCTGAGAAACGAACTTTTGTTACCACTTTCTACAACACATCAATTCTCTTAAAAGTATAATGGAGTTAGTCCATACAGATTGCTAATCGAAATATTGGGTGTGTTTGTTGTACCCACGCTTTTTCAATTGGTATCAGAGCAGGCAAACATGTTTAAAGACCTTACAAGTCTTTATTTGTAGCGATCTGACTCTATGGAAAAGATTACTATCTCTGATAAACGTATGACCAGAAATAAAAACCCTGTCTCGACTGTATCTATTAAAGAGAAAGATTTGTCAATCTCAAATATAGACGAACTTAGTGGTCGGACGAGACAGACAGACACTGACATGTGTTATTCCGATTACCCTTCAAAAGAGTCTATCTCTACTAATGAAAGGGAAACAACTAAATAGAGTGAATTGATTCTAAATCTTGTTAGGATCCAAGCTGATAGATTTAATCGGTTAAAAAAATATGTCAATGTTCTTCTACATGTAGTAAGAGACTGTAATTTCAAAGAACATACTGAAGATCATTCTTCACGTATGGTTCTCGAGGAAAGCCTCAAAAAGGATGCTTTGGAAATAGAACATCGCTTGAGTTAACTCTCTATTCAAGGATGCTCTAAGCAGTCCAATATACCATGTACTTCTGCTGCAACTGAAGAAGTTCCTTGTTCAGAAGTAAAATTAGAATCCCTTCCTATCAGAAATGATGGGCTAGTCACCTTCTCTAATCAAGGATGTCCCACTTCACATGGAAGGAAGAAATCTCCAAACGAGGATGTTAAGACTGTACTATCTAATCACTCTTGTGATCAGAAAGTATGTCTCTTTTGTGAGGCAAAAGGTTCTGTTTAACAAAAGGGAAACTCTAGGTTGAATAAAAATTCCTTTGTTCAACTTCAACACACCTTAGATTTAATTCTCAAAGGTGTAACTGACATTCGTATGTATAAACCAATTGGTTTTCGTATTTACCCTATTATGCTACCAGGAAGGTCAGTTCAATGAGTTCTTCGAATGCTCAGAAGCAGAACATACGCCTTAACAAAAATCGAGTCTTTTCTTCCAAAAAAGGAGGAGTTAACGCTGATTTTGATGTCAACAAAATTCCAGGAGAAAGGGGAAAAAATGATGATAGGAAAGATAACCTGAAGGAGATAATTAAAGGTTATAAAGAAATTGTCAATAGTTTGTCTACCTCCTCAAGTCAAAACTCTTCTGGTAAGAACTCAAACTATGTCTCGTATTTTGATGACAGTAAGTTGTATGATAATTTCTCACATCAAAAGGGATTCCTTCCTAGATTTGTAAGGAAAAAGAGACCCAACCATAAACAATGTTCAATTAATGAGCGTAATGCTCATACTTGTGTCAATTAATCACAAGGATTGAAAAACTTACTCATAAAAATCCTGTTGAGTAAGATGTGTTATTAATCAGGTATATTGTTGGCAAAATTGCTTTCTGTTTAGTTGAGCTATTTTCTTATCGTCTATAGCTAAACTATTGTCTACAAACAACTTTGCCTAAAGTTTTGGTTGTGTCTAAAGTTGTTTTTGTTTTGTTTTTGTCATCTTTAAAATAAAAGAAGTTGTCATTGCAACCATGTTGCTTGCTACGGTTGTGCTCTAAATTGCTTTTCCATGAAGAGATAAAATTTATTGAGCCGTAAATCTTTGTGAAAGTTCTCATGTAGCAAAAATTACTTGTGTCGTAAAATATGACATTTTTTTTTGTTATTGGGTCAAGATCGATGTGTTCGTACGGGTACCCATGTTACTGCCACGAATCATTTTTGGAAACCCTAAAATTTAACTTCCCTAAGAAACCATGTAGATTCCAAACCCCTGAGTCATGTATGCATACTCCGGGTTATTTTTTGATTTGTCAAGAATGTCATCCTCTTCATCTTCATGTTCTGGTGGTTTTGCGAGAGGATTTCTTGATAAAGGTATTGGTTTTGAGTCCAAAGGGAGGAAGAAAAGAACTCTAGTAGAAGATGGCCATCCCAATGCCTCATGTTACTATGCCTACACTCATGAGGATATTGAGAATGGGGATATGGTTTTTGCTTAAGTGGTTCATGATTTTCTCAAATATTTTGAGGAAGAAAAACTACTACTCGTTGATACTTTGAAAAGTCTTGTTGTGTTAAGAACTGAGTTGAAAAAGGTTACTTCTGACCTTGGTCTCATAAAAGCACAAGTTAAAGACCTTCTCAAAGAGGATATCTTCTCTAAAGATGCAGTAGATGCAGTTGTTAAGTGCATATTTTGCATATATTTTGTGTCGAATCCATGCTAGTATTTGCTATATTTTCTTGCAAATTATTGTATATTACGTTTGTTTTCTCTTATTTGTGTTTTGCTAGGTGAATCATCCAAAAGAAGTGAATTGGCACTTAATTGTGCAATAAAAGAAGTTAGCCGAAACCCGAGAAGGACCAAAGACCAAGTGGAACTCGTTCAAACTTAGGAGTGCATGCTATCATCTCGAAGAGGACGAAAATACAAAGCCAACGGCGAAAGAATGGAGTCGTTCCGACGTCGTATGAAGATTTTATGGGCATTTGAAGCAAGCAAAGTTGTGCGCATTTAATTTATAAGGGTAGCCAATCTGTAAGGGGCTGCTAAGATTCAAAAGCTACTAAAGGCACCAGGTAATCTACTACGGGCTGCTATCATCTTCTCCGACTCACAGAAAACTTGAGTTGCGGGTTAAGTTTTCAAAAGCGAGAATCCGGTTGAAGAAAGATGGAGGAGATTCATGTGACGCCGGTAGCTCGACTTTGGTCTTTGTGCTATTATCGTTAATGTGCAAAGGGCAATGACCGACGAGGGAGGTGATAATGGTGATCGAGAAGCAAAACAGGGATGAAGAGGAGTGGCTGGAGTTTGAAGATGCAGTTGAACATGGCAGTTGATGGTGATCTTTGAGCTTGCGGTGTTGATGGTCGGTGAAGTCCGAGCACAACAAAGATACAAGAATCGAGAGAAGGTCGAGGCAGTGATGCTCATGGAGCTGTGATGGAGCTGAACCATAAGACGCTGACGCCTGAGTTGGGGGATATAGCGATTAACGGAGCTTGGCATTTGCAGGGATGAATTGATGGTAATAATGGAGTTGAACTATGGTGGTTAGCCTGGTGGTGTGATTCCCGTGCATCCGAGAATGGAGCTGCAGTGTTGATTTAGCTAGAGTGTTGTTGTGATGATGGAAGAGAGTCTATTGGCGGATGACGATATGGCTGTGTTTAATGGCAATGGTAGAGCTCGTGTTGGACATAAAGAACATGCCCGAGTCTTGATTCGGAGAACAAGATAACAGAGTGTGAAGATGGTCCGGAGTTGCGGAAGATGTTCACGATGATCTAGTGGTTGGAGATGGAGCTGAACAGCAGAGTGAGAGGGAACGAGCTCAACTAATGAAGAGAGGAGTTTGAATGTCGCTGCCATTATGAAGTTGTGATGAACGGGAAAGGTTTTGGCTTGTTGCCATTATCGGAATTTGAAGATGGAGTCGGGTAGGAAGAACTTCGATGGTGATGCTCGTGATCAATGAAAGGTTGCTGCTCGAGTTGGTATTCAGCGCTGTTGTTGATAGAGAAGAACAGGGAGGTGTTGTCATTGATGACCATGTCTGAAATTCGTGTAGATGGTGAAGCTCGGGTAACCACAGCCACAGGAGACAGAGATGATGGTGATGGCTGAGTTCGAGAGGGAAGATGATGGGAACGGTGAGGATGCCATCGGTGAAGAGAATGGCAATGGTAATATGAAGCTCTCTGCCGTTAGCAGCAAATGATGATGGAGCTCGGGAGTGATAGATTGTTGGCTGTGGTATTCCGGAATGAGAAGTTGATGGAGTTGGCTGCTGTGAATATCAGCTGGTCTTGTGATGTCTTCTCGGAGTTAAGAACTTGAGTCGATTTAGTTTGGTCTTGGCAAAGCATATGCTGGCAGTGACGAGAAGAAGATGGAGTTCAAGTCAGGGAAGTGGATATTTCACGGATGGCCTGGTATACGTGATATGACGAGAGAAGATAAAAATCCAGCAGAAATTTTTGCTCACGGAGGTTCGTCCGTCCGTGGAAAATCAAGAAGAGCTGCAGAGTATGCCTGTCAGTTCCGAGAAACTGACAGGCCAATGACAGTTGAAATAAAGGAAGTTGGGCCGGATCTGCTGCACTTTAGCGCAAGCCCAATGGGCTGTAGCCACTCCATGCACGACCAAGACTTTGGGGCGTGGGATATTTGGCTAGTTTTTGGCAACTTGCCGACCACTTTCGACCGGTATTTGGCGTACGGGCACTTCTACAACTTGAAGACTATAAAAGAGAACTTCTTAACCTAAGTTTAATAGAATATAATATATCTTACATCTCATAATACACTTTAGTTCTTCATTAAAAACCTAGGGTTTACCCCTTTTGGGGGAAACCGGGAAACGGTGTAAACATGAGAGGCTAAACTTTTATTGATTAAGGATGAATTTAATGTTCTAGCGTGAAGCTCTATTATTATACAAGTTTGTTTGGAGTTTTAATCACATCATCGTTTGTTTTCACTATTTGATCTTTATGAGTGATTCTTAGATTGATTTGGGATGCATACTAGATTAGTCTATTAATTGTTCCATTGTTAGTATTGAATTAGGAGATAAGTAATCGTCGAATAATTCATACACAAGTAGAAATCGCAAGACCTTGCAGAGGGATTCGTGGAGCAATGCGGAGTGGTGAATACAACACCAAGAAGTGAACCTTGAGCTAAGAGTTTAACTACTGGGATCAACCTAATTCACAAAGCCTAAAACGTTCAATCGGATTACACCTTGAGTGAGCTACTACTTGGTGGTTCGGTTGGATAGAATCTGATATTGGAGAGCTTCTGTATCCGTGGTAAAGGAGTTTTGAGGATAGACTGAGCTAGCCGCTTTCCTACGGTTGGTGATGAATGGTTCTAACGAAGATAGATAAGTATACTAATCCAGGTTATCGCTTGTAACTGGCGAAGGATTCCTTGATCATATCTTTCTTTTATTTGTTATTCTTTTTATTTCACTTTAAAACAATCCCCTTTGTGTTTTATCTTATTTTCTTTGAACTAAATAACCTATCAATTTACGGCTCTCGTGGGAACGATCCTTACTACCGCTATATTATTTATTTAATTAGTGGGAAATATATTGATTAATTTGTTGCACTTTACGACACGCATCAAATTTTGGCGCTGCACGGGGAGCGGTTGTTAATTGATTTGTTATTTGTTTAGCTTGTTTTTGTTTTAAAATTTTTTCTTGTGTTCTTGTGAGTCGTCATGTTTCCTTATGGACATAACATGTACCTAAGTACAAGACTTAATCATCATATTATAGTGGTAATCAATTTGGATTTCAATCTCATTTATATAAAAACTACCAACCATACCCTACGGAGCCTTATGTATACTCTCATACATATCAACAACCTTATGACGGGTATGTAAGTGAGCAATCAAAGGGATGGGAGCATGGTTATGCTTCTCGATCGTTGTTTTCTAATAATGTGCAGATGATGAGAGAGTGTGGAAAGACCTACTCCTCTTTATCATGTTCTTTCGTCATTTATGTCAAAAGAAGAGATACAGTCTGAAAATTCCATCGTGAATAATGGCGGAAAACGTATTAATATCAGAAAACTTTCAAAGCAATATGATCAGTTAGAAGAAGTGGAGCATCGAGAAAAGACCCTCGAAGAAATCAACAAGGTAATACGAACTAACTTCAACGTCGTTGGGATATTGAAGATTGCGAGGTTGACGAAGACTCTGATGAAGATGAGCAACCTTTGGAAAATCCTTGCAATAATGGTAATGTTATTTCAACTCCGGATCATAATAACGATCACTCGCCTATTCAAAAGGAGGAGAATGAATATGACATAACCGTTGTTATAAATGGTGTAACGTACTCAAACAATGATTTTATAATTTGCACCAATGAACTATAATTTCTAGGAGATGATTCTGATTCTGATGACGAAAGTGTTGAAGAAATATAGATTGAGAATGAAACCAAATTGTTTGAAGTTGTGGAAGACCCAATTGAACTTGCCAAGGATTATATTGCTGCTGAGATTACGGTTGAAGCAGACGAAGAATGGCTAAATAGTTTGATAGAGGACCACAATACAAATGAGGTAAATAATTCATTGCAATTCTTTAAGAATGATGAGGATCCTGTAATACGAGAGATTGTGGAAGGTTTGTCTAATCCTTTGCATATTTCTAAATCTTTTGATCGACATCACTTAGGATTGGAGTTGTGTGCTTCTACAGTTTTAAAGAATTATTTTTCTTCTAAGTATCTACCACTTCATGTGTTTGATTCTAGCATTGTGCAGGTTCATCGAGAGGAACCCGAAGAAGTTCCCTTATTTTATGTTCTCTATCCACTTCCGCGTGTAGAAAGGACTAAGTGTGGGGGAAGCTTTAAAGTTATAACAATTTCATTATTCATATGTTATGCTAATAATTGTGTGAAGTTGTTATTAGAATTGCAGATTGTTTTCTGGGCAGACTACCAGATTTTCAGATTGTTGGTATATGGACGATAACAAGAAAGTCGGGCCGACGACTTTAAACCAAGCGCTAAATGGGAGGCAACCCATAGGTTTTGTATCTTCAACCCTTCTATTTTTGTTTTTATTGTTTTCATATCATATTTGCATCCCCATGTTTAATTTCATTGAGTCCGAATCTATTTTAGAAGAAATTATAGACGAATACCTTTTCGTGCTTTAAAACTTCAGACTGCGCGTAGTTCAGTTCAGAGACCATAACTGTCAGACCATTTATCGAAACACTGTGCCCTTTTGACACTGTGTAGAAAACACGTAGATGAACAACTTTTGTGAAATGGAGTTTTCCAAATTCCTTACCAATTTGCACAGTTTTTGCGTTTTATCTGCTGTTACGTCAGAATTCTGAACTTTCGGTTTTTCACATTGAGGACAATGTGAAGTTTAAGTGTGGGGGAGCATTTATATGTTTGTATAGTTTGTTTTAGTTTGTTTTATGCCTTTAAAAAAAAAAAAAAAAATAGAAAAAAACCAAGAAAAATTGTGCTTTTTGAACTCCGAAATCTAGAAACTTGTGCCTTTAGGATGACACCATTAGTGGATGGAACCATTTTGAATGCAGGAGTTGAGGAACCAATTAACTAAAAGGGACGAACACATAGCTCAGAAATCACAAATAACATGATAGTTGTTACCATATCTCGGAATATCACCATATCACATTCTATTTTTATTTTTCCATATTTATCTATTGTTTCTCTAAGTGCTTTGGTGGGTCACTAAACATCGACGTGTTATTACTGCTAAGATGAAATAGAGTGATTGAGTTGCTAAAAAAAAAAAAAAAAAAAAAAAAAAAAAAGACCGACCAATTAGACCAAACGGAATAAGAATGACACTTGGGAATAACATTATTTTTGAAACGTAGTCCCCTGTCTCCGTCGCCAAAACAAGCGTGGAATGCGAGGGGATCCAAGGCAACTATCACTTGCTGACAAGAAGCATGCGCTTGGATCCAAAAGATCTAATCATGCCGTCTAAAAAAAAAAAGTGAAAAAGAAAAGAAAAAGAAAAGAAAGTAATATATTTGGTGAATAAAGTCACTCCTGGTTCCCTTGTATATGCCAGTGAGTTGATGTAGAAGTAAGTTGTTGGCCACTGGTTCCCTTGTATATGCCAGTGTGTTGACGCTAGAGTTGACCAGTAGCTCAATCCAATAGGCATAGGTTCATCTTGGCAGTGACCTTCAGACAGATATGGGAAACATTGATCACTTGTGAACATTCGCCAACATCTACATCTATATTCATCTTCTTAATCTTTTTCATTGTGATTGTGGTTTGTTAGTTTCCGAGTATTGTGGCTTGTTCGACTATCTAATTAGAGCTTTATTTATTTGAATATGAACTGAATTTGCGCAAGGTACCTCCTCCTGTAGTCATTTTGGATTCGTTCATGAATTTGTCACAAATAGACGGAGTTGGAAATATAGGTTTTGTAGGTAGACCTCTTGTAAACCTTAACGAGACTATAACTCGTCCCACTAGGGACACCTAGGGGTTTAAAGGCCTGTTATTCATGCTAAGAGTAACCAGATCCTCGCCGACATGGAGTTGTTGTATTTTAGATAGTTTGCTCGAGGACGAGCAAAAAAGACAAGTGTGGGGGAATTTGTTAAGTGCATATTTTGCATATATTTTGTGTCGAATCCATGCTAGTATTTGCTATATTTCTTGCAAATTATTGTATATTACATTTGTTTTCTCTTATTTGTGTTTTGCTAGGTGAATCATCCAAAAGAAGTGAATTGGCACTTAATTGTGCAATAAAAGAAGTTAGCCGAAAGCGGAGAAGGACCAAAGACCAAGTGGAACTCGTTCAAACTTAGGAGTGCATGCTATCATCTCGAAGAGGACGAAAATACAAAGCCAACGGCGAAAGAATGGAGTCGTTCCGACGTCGTATGAAGATTTTATGGGCATTTGAAGCAAGCAAAGTTGTTGCCCACAGAATTTATAAGGGTAGCCAATCAGAAAGGGCTGCTAAGATTCAAAAGCTACTAAAGGCACCCAGTAATCTACTAGGGCTGCTATCATCTTCTCTCACCTCACAGAAAACTTGAGTTGCGGGTTAAGTTTTCAGGCGAGAATCCGGTTGAAGAAAGATGAAGGAGATTCATGTGACGCTGGTAGCTCGACTTTGGTGTTGTGCTATTATCGTTAACGTACAGTGGCAATGACTGACGAGGGAGGTGATAATGGTGATCGAGAAGCAAAACAGGGATGAAGAGGAGTGGCTGGAGTTTGAAGATGCAGTTGAACATGGCAGTGATGGTGATGCTGCTGAGCTTGTGGTGTTGACGGCTGGTGAAGTCCGAGCACAACAAAGATACAAGAATCGAGAGAAGGTCGAGGCAGTGATGCTCATGGAGCTGTGATGGAGCTGAACCATAAGACGTTGACGCCTGAGTTGGAGGATATAGCGATTAACGGAGCTTGGCATTTGCAGGGATGAATTGATGGTAATAATGGAGTTGAACTGTGGTGGTTAGCCTGGTGGTGTGATTCTGTGCATCCGAGAATGGAGCTGCAGTGTTGATTTAGCTAGAGGTGTTGCTGTGATGGACAGAGTCTATTGGCAGATGACGATATGGCTGTGTTTAATGGCAATGGAAGAGCTCGTGTTGGACATAAAGAACATGCCCGAGTCTTCAGTTCAGAGAACAGATAACAGGAGCAGGAAGATGGTCCGGAGTTGCGGAAGATGTTCACGATGATCTAGTGGTTGGAGATGGAGCTGAACAGCAGAGTGAGAGGGAACGAGCTCAACTGATGAAGAGAGGAGTTTGAATGTCGCTGCCATTTGTTGATGGGTGAAAACTACTCCTGCAGAATTTGGTAATTTGGGGTGTGGATGAGGAATGAATCTAAACCTTCAACAAATGCAATGCGCGGTGAGTGCTTGTAGATTCGAGAGATCAACTGTGCAAGTCAGGCCTAAACCAAGAAATGGCCGTTCCAGGACTTGTTTTGGTCACAAAGTGAAGGAGATGGGGTTGATCTTAGGGAGGAAGCGAAGAAGGTGTTGAGATTGTGAAGGTGTTGGCTTGCTTATGACTTGTAACAGAAAAGATGAGCAAGCTTACGGTAGATGC